>OW028576.1:810000-827500 GCA_932294295.1 Alitta virens | reverse complement strand
ACAGATAGATTGAGAACTTTTTCACTGCATCAAATAAATCCATTGTTATTCCATTAAAATATATAGAGAATAAGCATTTGATCAATAACAGGAGAATAACATTTACTTTAATGGACACCTACGCACCTAATAATTTAATCAACATGAAATATACAATCCTAAATATGTCTGCCATGTACTTACAACCAGATGCATAATACAATGAAAAGCTTATAATCCCATACATACTGTTTCTTTGTTTTTGGTTTCAGTTGTAGCTACATCATCTACAGCAGGGTCTTTGTTGATAATATTAGCCATAGTAATGTGCTACATAATGCAGTAAGTTGTATTTGTATCATGTAATATTAACTGGCCAAATAACCGTTGCTACTATTAATTTCTGCATGCCTCTAGTTAAAATTAAATGCTTTATATTTGTATTCATGATGTGCATATTATCTTTTTGATCAACATTGCATCTCCCAAGCGGACAATCCTGATGTTCAGTACAATAATATATCATATGACTTTTGTGACATAGATGAACCAAACAGGGATACAAATATTACCAATTAACCATTATTCCATGGACATAAATTTGATGTTGATGTCATTTATTACACCTAGAATATTTAGACAGGGATAAGTGGGACTCTAATTATATGACAAATATTGTCAAGGGGAGCAATTGATGATACAATACTGAAATATTTTGATGCAACATTTACGTTATTTCCTTACAAGCAGAAAATACAAGATTAGTTGCATCTGCAAAATATCCAGTGAGATGAGAAATGACCATGATTACACTTACATTGATCTGGGTGAAGTAGCTGTGAACAGGGATATGACTCAAAGGTATGCAAGGCCCATTTAGTAGCTTCATGCTTTAGTTTTGGCATGTCCAGCCATCCAAAGAATAATAAAAACATATTCCCGTTTCAGTGGAGAAACGGCATCACAGAATCAATCAATAGGACAACAGCTAGAGCCAAGAAATGCAGGTCGCGATCTTCCTCCAATTCCAAGGTAATTTCATTATCATGAAAATTTACCAATGTCATGCACCTTTATTTAGTAATTCATGTATGACATGTAGAATTAACTTTGCAAACTTATAATAGCCATGTTCTATTCCATTTCCTAGAGGAGGGCATAGCTTTAATGGTTGCAAAGACAATGTTTCACTATGTCATTCATCGCCACATATGTCAGGGGCATTCTTAAAACATGAATTTCCACCTAATCACATATATCATTCAGTTTCCTAAGGTTAATCTTTTCAAAGGGTATATTAGATTATGTTTTAATTTCATAGAGAAATTGAAAAAGGAAGTCGCCCAAATTTACACCAAACTGCTCCTGTCAGCAGGGCAACTGAAGATCCTAGGGAAGAAGTTTCAAATAATGACGATGAATATCTCTCTCGCAGGTGAATCTTCGTATTTGTTAATACACTGATAATTATACCTCAGTCAAATTAGAATGTTTAGATAATGACTAATATGAAATATATATTCACAAGCATAAAGTCACAATTGTTCTGATACATTATGTTGAATTACTCTCCTCTCCAATTACAAAGGGAACCTCAAGAAGAAAAATATTTATCAGGAGACGAAAATGACTACATACTTCCAGAAAATGAATATATTGGACTTAGCCAAGAGACTCGCAGTGATTCGGCCTCCAGCTCAAGAAGTTCAACTGGAATCCTCTATACCCTAATGCATGGTATCCATAGGTATATCTCTAGTTTTTTTTTATATGTGCTTCCTGTATTGCAGATTATTTACAAGAGGCCAAGGCTACTATTTACATATTGATAACATATTATATCAAAAGAACCAATAATAGTATTTACAAATAAGAGTAAAAGTCAAAACTTGTTTGGTTGTAGAGCTGAAGAGACACCTACTGTCTCAAATGATTTGACCAATGGCGCAGAAAACACAAATGATAAAGACATCCAGAAAGAGGGTGCAGATGGCGCAGAAAACACAAATGATGAAGACATCCAGAAAGAGGGTGCAGATGGCGCAGAAAACACAAATGATGAAGACATCCAGAAAGAGGGTGCAGATGGCGCAGAAAACACAAATGATAAAGACATCCAGAAAGAGGGTGCAGATGGCGCAGAAAACACAAATGATGAAGACATCCAGAAAGAGGGTGCAGATGGCGCAGAAAACACAAATGATGAAGACATCCAGAAAGAGGGTGTAGATAGCAAGGAAGATACAAAAGATGAAGACGTCCAGAAAGAGGGTGCAGATAGCAAAGAAGACACAAAAGATGAAGACGTCCAGAAAGAGGGTGCAGATAGCAAAGAAGACACAAAAGATGAAGACATCCAGAAAGAGGGTGCAGATAGCAAAGAAGACACAAAAGATGAAGACATCCAGAAAGAGGGTGCAGATGGCGCAGAAAACACAAATGATGAAGACATCCAGAAAGAGGGTGTAGATGGCAAAGAAGACACAAAAGATGAAGACATCCAGAAAGAGGGTGCAGATAGCAAAGAAGACACAAAAGATGAAGACGTCCAGAAAGAAGGTGCAGATGGCGTAGAAAATGCAAAAGATGGAGACGTCCAGAAAACAGGTGTAGATGGGGTGGATCTTGCAAAAATCACTAACATGTCGACAGAGAATATGCGTGCAGTTGATGATGATAAAGATGAACATGGCTACTAAGTGCTAATGTCAGATGTTGTGCCATCTCTCCAAGGTATGAAAACATGGGGGAACGTGAAATTATTACTGGAACAACAGGTGAAACTGACGAAGTACCCAGCAAAACAGAGGACAATTTATATTCAGACGTGCCTCCTGAATATGATAAGATAGTTAATGGAAGAAGCAGTGAATCTGTAGCTCTTGAAATGGGTGACAGAGATGAACATGGCCACTTGGTAACTGACCATGGAACAACTGCAGTTTCATCTGGAATACATAGAACAGAGACTAAAGATTACCGTGAACTACGAAAATAAAGGCTACAGGAAAAGTGGTGCAAAGAAAGGGGACTCAGTAATAGAAGTAATTTGGTAGAAGGACAAAGTACTCAGGTGGGTTATTGTTGCAGTCATTACATTATGAAAGACAGAAAACAGAAGAATGAATATATAGCTGCTTAAGTTGGAATATTTTCTGTTGTCTAAAGAAAGACCATCCCCAGCATTAAATACAACTTCTTGATTCTATGTCAATGTTTTTGTTTAGAATTTATTTTTTTAGTAGGATTATTTTCCTCAAAACTAATGAGGGTGGCACCATAGAGGGATTAAAAATATTGAATTGAACACACCACAGAACTTAAGTAAACTTTCACCATGAAAACATAAAATTGCTCTTCAAATGTCTTCCAATACTCCATCAGC
The DNA here is from genome assembly GCA_932294295.1 of Alitta virens. Classification (NCBI taxonomy): domain Eukaryota; kingdom Metazoa; phylum Annelida; class Polychaeta; order Phyllodocida; family Nereididae; genus Alitta; species Alitta virens. The sequence continues at coordinate 824,136 of OW028576.1, read as the reverse complement.
ATTGAACCAAATATTTAAAAAAAAATACAAATTTATTTGATTTTTGTTTCCATAAATGTTAGAAAAATGCTTTTATTTTTTTTTAAATACAAAATATTATCTTCAGTCAATGCTTAATGCAGATCGCTGATTAGTCGAGAGCTGATAGATATATTTCCATATTCACAAAACGGTCTCCAACTAATATTTTCTGTATTTCTAAAATGACGTCATCCGCTGCTTTTAAGCTCAGCGCTCTCATCATGGTAATTCACCAAAATGCATTGTTTTTGTAATGACTTGGCATTACTTTTCCGCCTGTATCTCTGTAACAGATATAAACAAACAAAATATATATATTATTTATTCTACATATATAATAGTACACGTGAAATTATATGTCAAGAAAAATGAAATTCAATTTAGTGAAAGTTCAAATATCATTTGGCGAACCTCTGTTGGTTCAAGTACAGTTTCTGACAAATTGTCTCTGACATCACAAAGTTCGTAAATAACTTTGGCATCATGTCTTAGGGCCATCTTGCACTTTTCAGTACATAAGAGTTTTATTGAGGTTTTATTCCTTTCATGAATATCTTCCATGTTGGATAATCCAAGTTCATTGCAGCAAAACTGCAGATTTTTTCTAAATATAGACATTGAACATTTCAATGCAGCCCTCATCACATAGCTCACTGCACTGGTTGGATGGTTCATAACTGCAGCGGCAAATGTCATAAAACAGGAGATAACATATAATATGCAAAAATATAGCTTTATTTCTTTCAAAATATTTGGACAAAAATATGACAAAGAAAGGAAGGACTTTTAGGCACTAAAACTTTTACATGTCAGAAAATCCTGCCAGAACTGTTTAATATATATCCATAATGTGTATTAGATAATATTACATTTGAGAATACATGAAATGTATATGAGTACTGGTGACTGGTAATATTCATAGAGCTCCGGTTAGGAAAGAATGTAATTGTCACCTCATTTGAGTCCATTTAGAATGCGGAAATTAAAGTTTATATATAATAAGTACATGCAGGATATGTAATTCCATAGCTTCCTTATATTTGACTGTGATTAAGCTCTGATCCATGGCACACGCCACTCATAATTAACACAAGAATAGTTGTGTTGAAATCATTACATTATTTGCCATTTTGCATTTCTAGGTCATCGCCTGTAGATTTATCAATGCTATGTAATTTTATTATGTGTTTGTTATCTGTATTAAGCGTGATTCATGCATACATTGATGTTGGACAAATTCAATGTACCTAACTTTTTATGTTAGGTACATTGAATTTGTCCCATATCAATGTATCAATTCATCACATCATTTTAATGATTTTTTCAACATTTAAAATATATAACAAATTGAATGCATATTGTTGATATTTTTCTCTACGTTTTTATATATTATTCTGCTGTATTTATGTATTTTCATAAACATTTTTAATTGGTGCAAGCCACATGATACCTTTACATATAAAGAAAATATTCTATTATATTCTTAAGATATCCATAACAAGGAAAATTCATACAAATAAGCACCTAACTGCAGTGAAGCTCAATAATCAGCCTTGACGAAGCTCTAGTTCAAAATGGTAGCCTGTGACATCATCATCCATTGATAGATGATGTCATTCTATTGTGTGTTACTATAAATGGTAGCGTATGATGAAAAAAAAGTCTCCAGTGTTTCTTCTTCAGGCACAATTGTAAATTGTGGTCTATTTTGGGATTCCATTGCATATACATTATGTACAATCAGCATAAATACTTGCAAAACTTTAAAATATTTTGATATGAGTAAATATAGCTGTGCATCATTAGATGTAATAACTTATATCAATACCTGAAATGTAGCATGTGACTTATGTATGTAATAATGATATTTTGTTGATATGTTTTTTGTTAAATGATTTATTTTGATTTGACTTGTGTTTGTTGACATTGAATTGCTGCTTCAAAACTTCCTGTTTTAATACATTTTACTGTAAATAAACATTCCGATATTGTATCATGAAGTTTTTTTGGTATATTAATTGGTTACACGAGCATTCAATGTGAAATACTTTTGGTGTATTCCATAGTAAGTGTGTGTGTGTTTCTTGATTTCTGCTATAGTATCATGTAGACCAAATGCAGTTGACCACATGTGGTGCTTCCCAACAATCTTAACATGTTTTCCACCACTTATTCAAAACAAACCAAATCAAATTGAGCTAAAGAGTATTTCCTGCTAGCCTGCTGACAATTTGGTTGCTTCAGAGATCTTAAAGTATTACATGGTAATATATAGTTGTTAAAGAAATGTAAGCTAAACATTATAAAGTAAATGAACATAAGAATATAACTGAATAGCAAAGCCATTTCATATGACCTACCCAATCCGGGGTCTCTCCACAAAGACCAGACAGACTAAGTGTCTTCTATTTCCAAAGGCAAAAGCTCAAAAGTACCAGACATGTGCAACTCACATGGCAAGACAAAGACCATGACCAGAATATGCATATGATGTGTGCTGTGCACTGATCACTGACTGAATGGGAGGAGTGACCCATAAGCGACACCTGTGGTCAACTTTTTTCCCTAACTCCCCCATGTGCCAATCTAACACCAAACCTATAGTGCCCTCTTGTGTACACACAAGAAATGCCAAAAAGTGTAAGATCACCACATATATATAGATTCTCAAATATAATTTATTGCCTGGGACACAATATATAATTGCATATATATTCGGATGCTAATAGTATATTTTAACAACTGCTAATTATACTTATTCACCATATAATTTATTTCATTGATATTATCAATAGAAGATTGATGTCAGTTAGACCAGAAAAAAAAAAAACGTATTTGTACTAAGAACATAACATGCCAGTGTTTACGGCCTTTGTTAGATAATCATATGACCAGATCACTGAGTGCATTGATGATACTGCAAAGGTTATTAGGACCAGCTGAAGAGTGGATATTAATATCCTTCAACAATTTTCCATAAATATTGCATTCATTCTTAGTATTTCAGTTGGATAAGTTTATCAAGAAAGTTTTCAAACTTGCTATAATGCGTGACATTATTTTTGATGATGATATCAAGAGATGAGGCCTCAGGCATTTAGGTATAAATATGCCCACCAGAGTCCACCACCCGTCAGATGACTGCAGTAATTGGATTGATCCTGCTTTGATTAGAGTGGCATTAAAAAATAACTCCAGATGGCGCATCACACCAGAGGTCTGAACTTGCCAGTGGCAGCACTAGGTCAGAAGGGATTAGATCAAGGGATTAGACAATACAATTGTCAATCTCAAATGTGAAAAAGAAATTTTATTGGATTCTGTATAGACAGTAAATGACAAGGCACAGTAGCAGCCTCTCATTATATATGGAAAATCATTAGTACATTCAACTTTTTTAAAGCCACATTTTGTACTATTTGGTCAATTTATTATAATTGTCAGATTATTTATAATACAATTATTTGACATTGCAGTACAAATACTGAAATTCTAAAATAAATTAAAAAGATATGTATAATATCTAACCAAGTTTTATGTTACACTGTCATTTATTACACCAAATTCAATATTTACATTTTCATGACACGATCAAAAGCAATATACAAAATATTATAAAGGTTAAATTATGTAATTATTTAATGATAAAAAACGTATAGATCAAGTAAAAGTGCTACAAAACAGGGCACGAGATGAGATAGATAAATAAATACTTCACAAGTCCGCAAAGAGGACTCATAACAAATGCATTTTTAAGTTTAAATGGGTGGGTGTGACAAGAATAAGCATATCCTACCCAGATAACATGCAATGGTTGGGCCAACATTGTGCAAAGGTTGGCAGACAGCAATTACATAACCATCCTATACCAACATGCCAATGCTTGATAATGCATGGTATTAGTATCGGCGTTGGCGGTGGTTGTTTGGCCAACCCCTCCCTCGCCAATGTGCAAGATGACACTGTCAAACTTTGCAAATATTTTTACAGTGTTATCTGGGCTTCAATTTGCACAAGAGTATGAGATCTTGACATCTATCCATCTGCTGCTTTTGTAAACAATCAAATGAGAATATGCTCTACATGTAATGTCTGACTAGTGACAATCCCTGATAATTGGTTCTGACATGATGAAGTAATTACTGCTTGAGCTGCAAAAAAATTGCATTTCTCAGTCCGGAATGACATTTGAATAACTATATTGTTGTTTTCTGTTCAGCCAGGACACATTGCAAGACATCCAATATAGAATAGTGGTGGTGGTGGATTAGGGCTTTACGTCCGGTATTTCTGCAACTGATCGGCTATATAGGACAGGTAGGGACCATGTCAATGAGGCAACGGATGAAACAGTCATCCAACATAGGCTCGAACTGGAATTGAACCCAGGACCCAGTGGTTGGAAGCCCAGTGTGCTACCACTGAGCTAGGCCCCCACCTCTCCAATATAGAATAGGACAGGCTTTTCTGCTAAATATGTATTCCAAGATCACTTTATAATTATCCAATTGAATAACTTCTCACATAAATATACAGTGTTTCTAGACTGCTGTCTACTAATCCTAGCATTTTGTCCAGTAATATTAAAAAATTAATACTGAAGTAATTGCTAGGTTTTCTGTAAATGATTCCTTTCTATGCTTCAAATGCATCATTAGATTGCATTATGCTTTCTGTTTGGCATTCACAACGAATCCTGTCAGGTCCATCTCTCCCTGGCCACGTTGTTCCAGCATTATAGTCCTACAAAGGATAAACTTGATTAATTGAAAATAGCTAATTAACATGGATCTGTTACACCATGACACAAACAAGTTGATATAAAAAACATGCAATTTTCATTTTTACAAATTCAAGTAGCAAGATGTTTTGTTGTTCTAATAATTCTTACATTTCCTCCTCCTCGTTTTGTATCATGCTATTATTTTTCTTACTAAAATACTGCCAGGCTCATCAATTAGAAAATAAGCAAGTCATTATGTTGAAGTTTGGTGATGTTCATAAAATCAAGTAAAGACAATTGTTAGTAACCTCTATGTGTTTTCTACAGGTTTCTTACCCACTTCTTCCATCAATATTTAGATTGTATTCAAATCCTGTCAGTACTATATCTCCCTGGCTCCCAGGTTTAGGCTCTGTGGTCCTATGAAGGATAAAATTGCAAATTAAAAAAGGTTAATGACTGGATCTGTTACACATGACACAAACAAGCCAATATTGAAATAAAAACACACCATTTGAATCGCAAAATGTTATATCAATAGGCTTATGCATATGCTTGAATGTCCTGCTTTTTTTTGTTTCATGACGCTAAAATGTTGCCAAAATCTCTGGCGCTGAACGTAAAGGGTTATCGGTTACAGTTAACATTACATTATATATGGCCATGAACTTCGGGCTGTGGTATTTGGAAGTTAATAATTTGTCATTGGCATTATTGGCGCGCTCTGGTGTTCAATATTGCACTCACTTGATGTTATGTTTACAGAAGTTTCTGGTAGGATAGAGCTGATACTAAATCCTTATGTGATTGTAATAGAAAATAAATCAATGTGATTGTCAACTTAAAACAAACAATGACCTTACAGGATAATATTTCATTAACCCTAACATATATAGATATATATACAGGATAAAATGTCATTAACATATAAATATATATATATATACATATATGTATATATATATATATATATATTAGTGAGTGTTTTCTCAATAGTCTGAGAAGTTTTGAAGCAGCGGAAAGTATGTCTTCTATTCACGTATATGAAAAGAAATTGGGGATCAGGTGGCATCATCTAATGTTATCTCTCTAACACATGATCTTTTTGCTTTTCACAATTGAAAATTAAAGTATTAATTTGCAAAGTGCATCCTTTATGATCTAGACAGCCTTGAAATAATTTACCGTTTCATCTGTGTTCTCTTCCAATCTATTTATTTTTTTTTGATACAAATCAGATCAATTATCTCAAATCAAGAGCAATTTTTTGCATATAAATCAATAAAATACAGAGAAAGAAAATCATTGCTTACACAATATGACAGCAATTCCAAGCAGGTATGGTAGGACAAAGAATATCAAGATTCCAGCTAATATATACACAGTAATGCTTGCTAAATGGAAAAAAATACTGTAATCATAATATTATCATCTACAAATGTTACTTTCAAATGTGTCAGAATGATTTACCAAATTATTTCTCTGCAAGATCCTTCGTTAATACAAGCCCAGATATTCATTCCTATAATACCAGGAATCATTCAGAATGCAATACCTCAAAACAAACACAATTTCTGTCAAAAAATTCTGACAATGTCATGTATCATTGATCAAGTACATGGGGAATTTAGATTCTCTCTTTATGCAAAATATATTTTCTTAGTGAATATAAAGAAACTTTCGACATACAGCCATGTTATAGATAATAACCTACCTCCTCTTCCAGCTGAAATTTCATTGCTAATTTATTGCTACACTACACATATCATTGATAAAGCTAATTGCTAGAGTCATCAATGAAGTTGATTGGTTTAGAGAGGGGCTTTTACGTGTTAGAAAGTTGAGTTTTGACTTATAAACATCATTTCTGTCCCATTTTCTACTCCTCCAAATTCTATAAAACATGACCAAAAAATGAGTGGATATTATTCATGGCCAACACTTCAGCTGTGCATATCCTTTACCAAAGATTTTACAAAAAACTTACGTTTGGTCTTTTCTGACAAAGCCTCTTTGTTTTCCACAGCCCCTGCAGAAATTGCAATGATAAAATGTCTGTATATTGCAAGTTCAGAAAATGATGTATATATTAATAATTTTAAGCGAATAGTATGATTTGCTCACCAAAAGGCAACACTATACTATTTTAGACATATTATGACAAAGTTATAAGCATGTAGGTGCATAAGTGTTCTGCTCCTGAAACAACAAATTTTTCCTTTTTTGGAAATTTTGTGAAATAAAGCCAACATATGTCAATGTGACTATGAAAAAGCACCACTAGGATATATAGAATATTACTGTACAAAATGTTGTCAGGGTAAATGCATTAGTGTTAGAGTTCTGCTCCTGAAATGAAAGTTTTACGTCCCCATGTCCGCAGTCCATCCGTCCAACCGTCCGCCCATCCGCCGTACATTAATGATAACAAAAACCCTTTTCATTCGCTGAGCGTTAAAATGAAAAAAAAAACCTTACGTGTGGTCTTTTCTGGCCAAGCCTCTTTGTTTTCCAAAGCCCCTGCAGAAATTGCAATGGTGAAATGGCTGCATATTGCAAGTTCAGAAAATTATGTATATATTAACAATATTATTAAGTGAATGGTATGATTTGCTTACCAATCTCTATATCAGCTATCACACTTTCTTCATAAAGCTTGTTCCTAATCAAGTTTCTAGCAATGCATTTCCACTTATTGCTCCCTGTCATATCTTCAGTGATAATAAGCACACTTTCAGTGAATATCCTTTCTGCAGAGAAAAAATAAAAGTATATCTTGATATTTTTCAGAACCATTCCCCTCCTTTCAACACAAGGTATAATTTATTTTATTTACCCTCATTGCATACAACAGTGAAAATTAGCTTGCTACACTAGTAAACACCAGGCATGCATACAACTGAGTAAGTTTAGTTAGTTTAACAACAAATTGGTAAAAAGTTTAGATCAGTGTCTATAATAGAGAACCTGTATCTGCTAAATTCCGCCATTCAAAAGAAGGGGAGGGATTGCCATCAGCTGAACAGAAGATCTGGCTTCCAACTTCATAACTGTCATTCTTGGGTGAATATCTGATGTTTCTTACTGGATCTGGAGACAGTGAGATAAATATAATATGAAAATATATAAATATATAAGACAATCATGGCCAGACAAACTTAAAATAATAGTAAAGGGTCCACTTACAGTGCACATTCATTATGAGATCAGCAGTATAGTTTGTTCCAGTTCGACTAATTCCAAGCTCACATGTTAGTCGTTTCCCATGCCATCTGGCCTCTACAGTGATGTTTTGTACCTTCAAGAGAGAATTATAGCCTCATGTGAGATTCGTTTCAGTGTTCGGAGGATATCAGTTGAAATATGTGCTGTTTCCATTCGGAAGATTTTGTCAAAGGTCTGGGTTACCATTTTGCATACATAATGTACATGTAACATTTTCCATTGGCTGGTAACACCCCACTTAAGAATGTTGTGTAAGTGCACATTATTATTCAAAAATATATTATATTTACACTGAAAGTGAAGCTAATGAGGATAACAGTGAGAATGCCATGATTACTTTGATCACCTTGTAAAATAAATGATATAAAGAAAACCACGAGTAAACTAGAAGGTGAAAGATGGAAGGCACCATAGCATGCAACTCAATAGATCAAAGTTTAGGGAGCCTAGCATCAATTTTCAAAAGGGTGGTTGGCAGACCAACAGTGAGATAGCTGGACTCCGACACAGCTAGACAGACCAAAAGGGTGGAACAAACAGACAGATACGCAGGCAATCGCAATTAAATCAAGGTCAAGCCGAACCATAAGAAGCATCAACAGTGAATGTCCAAATCCTTTTCACCAGGGCTGTAAGGAAAAAATCAAAGACAAAGGGAAGTGACATATTGCAAACGTGAATCTCCAAGTTCCAGGATTCAGCAGCAATAACAAAAATGTATTATAAATCACTACCAGGCTGTTCTAAACTATGGCCAATTTATGTATAAATCTTCATTTATTTTATTATCATATTTCTGTATTTTGTCATGACTTGAACTGTGAGCTGCACTGATTTCCTAATGTGTTGAGTGATATTCACAGTCCCGTAGCATGTTTTTGTTTCAAACTTTGAAGTTGTTAGAGGGATATCCTCTGTAGAAGCTTCATCCTGCTGTCAATTTTCTTCAAGCCAACCTGTTCTTCCAAGTTCTTGTAAACCCAGCACAGGATACAATTGTAAGTGTACTTATTTTCCAGTATTGTGCTCATTTATTTAAGTATGCTATCATCATGAGTAGTATACATGATGCATTAATAGCAATGTGATTTAAAGGTAAATTGTTTCATACCTTTTGGCTGATAATAGGCTTAGTTAATTGATCATTCACCACTTAGTCATATTAGTTAATAGTAGTATGTCTATTGATTTGTGCTCAGCTCAGTTATTGCATGTGCTGTATAGTAGTGTTAACTTGTATTCTATGGTCAGTACTGATTATGCTAGTATTACTTATTTAAGTCAGTTAATCATGTTAGACTTAGTCATTTATGTTAGTCATTGATGTACATCAGCTAACCGTCATTGTTGTCACTGGTGTCACCTCTTTCAGCACTGTCGTCATCATGATTTATCAGTAATAAAGGACGTTAGAACATCTTGTGTATTAAATAGGTAACACAAGGCTCACCTGTCGCAGTTCATAGATACATCCTGCAGCTGTCAGTCTTGACATTTCAGATGAATTTTTCAAATTGATATCATCGACCAACATCCTGAGGTGCGGCAGATCTTCAATTCCATCCGCACAAGGACCTCCAAAGTTTGCCTTACAGATGAACTCTGCTGTTTCACCTTTTACTGGGGTCAGTGGTGGGGGAATCAACACAGGCTCCCCTGCAAATTGATATTGAGTGGCAATGGTCTTATTATATACACAACCAAAATACCACATATTGTTTTTGTGTCATGCCTAGCAAGGTGACAGAGATTGGAAGCACGTATAAATTGGGATTAATACATACCAAGAACAATCAATGTAGCTGAAGCTTGCTGGGTAAATCCATGACAGGCATAAATTCCTCCATCTATGTACATCAAGTCATTCACGGTGAGGGTGAAGGTATCTTTATCCTTTCTCACATAATACTTGTTTGTGTCTTTTGTGGGATAATCTTCCACTCCATACAGGAAAGAGTATATGATTTTATTGTTATATTCCCATGTCATAGTTTGTGTTGATGCGCCAAATGATATATTGCAGTGAAATTGAGCTAATCCTCCCAATAATCCAGTTGTGGCACTTGGAGGTATGACAATTAAATCACCCAGGGCAACAGCTAGAAATAAACAAGTAAGAAATTCAAGTTATACTTGCTAAAGAGGCAAAAACGTTTTATAAAGTATCTTAAAATTGTGTTTAGTGAACAACTTACATTTAAAGATTCTTATTGTGAACATTTTTATCCCATTGCCATTTGCAAAATAAAAAATGTTTGCTATCTCGGACACTAAACTACATGGTTAATTTGACTAATGTCAACCTTTTTAAAAAATAACTTTACTGAACAATATGTTTTTCACCCCTGGGCAGAAAAAGAAGCCAGGCCTATGTATTTCAGTATGTTAGCATTATAAAGTATGTAATTTCAATAGAATGCTTAAAACTTTCTAATAAGGGTATTTGTCCAACCTGATGATAACAATCAAACTTTTACATTTCATGCAGATAATGGGTATGGATTTGCACTAACTCAGTAACTTAATTTTGCTATTAATTTACAGAGGGTTTGTCTCAACTAGAACCATGTCATGGGCAAACAACAAGGAAAGGTTATATATTTGCTAACGATACATTTTCAGGTAGACAAGACATTTGGAAGCTTATTAAAATCTGAAATGTGAAATTGGCTGCCATGCAGTAATACTTCAAAACTGCTTTGAAATAAAAAGAGCGTTCCATTTTGGACTTATAAAATTGTTTTAGTGAAATATTTCTGAGTTAAGGTGTTGGATAGAGTGCTTCTTGTAGAAATTGTGGAACATTAGAATAATGTAAAAGACGATTGGGTTCAGTTTTTTGTTGGACCACCAGTTGAGATCTGCCCTCTGTCCAAGCCAAAAATGCTGTGTTTGAATAACCCCTTTTGCATATTTACTCTTGGGTGAATGACAGCATATTTCTGGAATGGTTAATTTTGACTGATTGCATAAGGAAACAGCATTCAGAGGCAGCATGGATTCTTTTTCACGAAATTTGCGTGATACACATTGGCTTGACCCTTTTTTTTGCAAGAGGAATGTATTAACAGAACATATTATGAACTTAGATGTGAAAAACTCTTCATGGTGTGAGACTAACCTGGCAAAAGTAAAAATACCAAAGCTATCCCAATTTTTCCCATTGCATATCAAACAGGACGTGTGAGAACAGGTTAGACCATCCTATGCCTGCTACATTGATGAACCTTTAGAATAACAAATAACACAAAAATAACATAAAATGTACAAATAATCAATATAGAGAGTTACCATATAAAACGTTGTGTTAGGGTAGGTGCTTTAATGCTCGAGTTCAGCTCCTGGAACACAATTCAACACAATTTTCGGAATTTTTTTCTGATTTTCCTTTATTGTATAAACAGCCTGAAATGAATGTCATAGTAAAGTTTGAAAAGTGAAAATACTATAATTTAGATATGTTATTGACAAAATGTCAATGATATAGAGTTAACAGTGTCTTTAATATGAAGGTTTGAAATTTTGAAAATTCTCTAATATTTACAGCCTTGAGAACCCAAACAGGCAGCACTGCACTATTTTAGACACACTCTGACAAAGTTTTGGGCGTGTAGGTGCAGTAGTATCAAGAGTTCTGCTCCGGAAACAAGATAATTAGGTTTTATATTTATTCCAAATTTTGTGAAACGTAGACGACATATATCAATGTGACTATCAAAAGGCACCACTAGACCATATAGAGTATTACTGTACCAAATGTTAGAGTTCTGCTCTGGAAATGAAAGTGTTACGCTCACCTGCCCTCCCTCCCATCTGTTGGACAAACAATGATGATAACAATAACCCTCTTCGAACTTTGTTTGCTGAGGGTAAAGTTTTCATTCTTTTCCTGGATGCAAGAACATCATGATCATTTGAAATAAACACCACAGCGGAATGCTCACCGTTTACTTGGAACAAACATACGTCTTAAGTGCATACCAAGGTCATCATTTTATAACAATTTTGATTATTATCATCTGTGAATTCAGTATGTACTGATCATTGAGTCTCATGTCAAAACAATCTACACTCATCAAATTTGCACAGAAGGAAGAAAAATATAGTTATCTAACAGGCTATTAAAATGAAAATCTTATAAATGCATTATTTATCAAATTATTTTAAATTCTATACAAAATTTAGGTTTTGATTTGTATGCCTAATGGTCATAAGCCTGTTTATTTAATGCTAAGATCAACAAAATTGCACTATTTACATAATTGCCAGTGCCCCCGATTTTGCACTCAAATTCTGGATTAAATGATTGACATAGAACCAAGATTTTCTGGGATATATTAGAAAGTTCATTTTCTGTTAGTATGTTGTCTTCTGAAATGTTTTGAGCAAACAACCCCGTACACAGCAGCTAGTTTTAGGCTCTTTGTCATTTTTCAGTTGTCATTCGACATCCCTACTTCAAGATAATGCTTTAGAAAATCTAAAAAACCATATAGAAAAGCCTTTTTGAGATGAAGAACATTGCTATGTGTTTTCTCTAATTTCATGCCATTCAGTCGCGTTGCAACCGAAAAATAATTTTTTGAACGGATTACGATTTTTAGTCAATTTTATGTCTTTCGTTCATTTGCTTGCCGAAGCCTTAATTTCAGAGCCTCTGAAATAAAATCTAAGAAAGATAATTAAATTATGTTTATTGACAAACAAAAATGGTCTTATCTCTAAGAAATTATAATTTCATAATTTTAGAACAAAAAACTAAGGACTGAGAGGTCACAGCACAAAGCTATAGATTTTTCGGCTTTTCTTCATCTGCAATGGGCGGGAAACATCACAAATCTTGTGGTGCTACAATAACCCACTTGTGGTTCTCATTTATATTGACCGTGCTAGGTGAAAAATGATGGTGATGCAAGCAACGACACCACATACAGCCATGGCCAACATTTTTCAAACTCTTGCACATCTTTCAGTTTGTTCCTCACTTAGGTCACTCGGTCTGTCTGTTGGTTACACTTGAGCTTGATGAGTTTAGAAATGGGTCCAATTCATCCACAACCTATACTATTAGATATTCTGCCATTCAAACATTTGGATGACTATGCTCTTTCCTGTGACAGACCATCTATAAATTTCATATGGTATATTGACGTTACTATTGTTTTATATAGGTGTATGCCGAGTTAAATTGAAGAAAACCAGAGTGATTGATAATAATAAAGGAATATTTTTTAGGCAATACTTGAAAAGATTCAATACTAAAATAGCACCAACACAAAAGTGCTTGGTGACTAAATGGAGCTATCAACAAGTAACCTCGAACTGAACACTGAACTGAAGAGTATGTGAACTGAACACTGAACTGAAAAGTATGCGACAATGACGGCCATGCTTTTAAGGACATGGACAATACATTTCTACTCAGAAACAGCATGGAAAACGCAGCATTCCTGCCTTCAATCACATTAGATATGCAAAGAAGGATGGAACATTAAACTTCAAGGGATACAGACACCCCCTATCCAACTTCTTCAAAGTCAATGGTTTGAAGATCAATAGAGTGCTGTTCAACACCAGTGAAACAGCATACTTCTATGAGAAAGCTCTTCACCACAACGATGTCGCCGCTTCTCGAGAGAGTGCAACTGGAAATTAATCGAAGCTGCTTGGAGATCGCATTCAAAAAAATGCAACCTGGCAATTAAAAAAAAATAGATACAATGGAGGGAATCATCCGGGCAAAACTTCAAATCTGCGAAGAAGCACGAAAGACCCTCATAAACTAGGGAGATCAGAAAATTGTTGACGACATAACTCGGAAAAGGTCAAAACATGTTAGGCCAGTTGTGGTTGATGTTCTGTTCCGCAAGAAACTGAATGCCCTAAACCCCCCAACACCCACAAGTCGTCAATGTGCCATGACGAACCAACAACCCCGATGCTACCACTGTGGAGAACCGGATCATCTGATAGAACAATGCCGATAAACTGCTGCAGTAAATTGTTGGAAATATGGCAACTCTGGTCACAAATGGAAGCCACTGTCACTCGGTCATCACAGACAACAAAATAGTGGAGTTGGTCACTAGGATTATGGCCAAGAAAGCAGCACGTTTGAAGTACTAGCATTGAGTGAGACTAAACTACACTATCAAAATTCCCTGTAT
>OW028576.1:72500-150000 GCA_932294295.1 Alitta virens | reverse complement strand
CTGTCCTTTAAATTTACCTTGAAATAGATTATCTAATGTCTGATGAGTAGTCACGATAAATTGGGTTATTAACAGTGGTCAAAGCACACTGAGCATTATGTTGTTAATTGCACCAATATATTCCTAAAATCAGGGGAAGCTGCTGTATTTTTTTAAATATATATATATATATATATTTTTTTTTTTGAGACCTGTTATTACAACAAATGAAAAGAGTGAAAGGTATAGACATGTTGTGACATGCAAGAGCATGTAATGAAATCATTTTGATCCCTTGGATCATAGATCAACTTTGAGTTTGGAATAGTTAAAAAGTAATTAAATTGAGTAGTATTTTGGTTGTTTTAATGCTATCCAGTGGTTGCACTGTATAATTTTGCGCCCAGCAATGACCAGTTGGAACTAAAGGCCCCTGCCCCCCCCCCCCCTTCCTCCTGCACGGGTCATATAGTGCTCCGGGCCAGATCAAAGAACATGCTTAATTAGTCACTCTGAGTCCCCATAGTTATTTTCCAATTTTCTAACAACACACCAATGACTTACTGTTTGTTGGGTTGCTTTAATTTTCTAGATCAAGAGCATATCAATTTTATTGCATAATGTTAAGTAGATCTAGAGATATGATAAATGACAATGCAACTAAAAACATTGAATTTAAATAGTGCTAAATTTTACCCTGCAAACATATTGTGTCCATCTGTATTACTTGCTGTCACATAGCCTAGTATAGCCTTGTATCAAATAACTATATTTTTTACCTTTTTTTAAATAGTTGAGAATTAAGCGAAATACACATTTAATTTATCGACGAGTCATAATAACAAATTTCATTGCATTCCAAAGTTCCAAAATAATCCTAAAAAAATAATTTTTACCTTCCAACTATTGTTTCAAAATGCCAGCACAGATCATTAAACAAGGGTTTTGGTGCAGTCAATGTCATGGCTGACTGACTGACTGAGACTGACTGCTGGATTGATAATGCTGGCACAGATTATGAAATAAGGGCTTTGGTGCAGTCAACAATTGACTGACTGACTGACTAACCAATTGCTGGATTAATAATGCTAGCACAAATGATTAAATAACGGCTTTGGTGCAGTCAATGACTGACTGACTGTCCGACTGACATACTGAATGACTTATTGCTGTATTAATTATGCTACCACAGATTATTAAATAAGGTCTTTGGTGCATTTAATGACTGTCTGACTGATCAATTGCTGGATTAATAATTGCTAGTAGAAATTATTGAATGACTGACTGACTGATGTACTGACTGACTGACTGACTGACTGACTGACTGACTGACTGCAGGCTACTGACTGACTGATGGTAGAGGGTGGACCAGTATCAGGGAAGGGGAGGGGTGTTAAAGAAAGGGTGGCCTGATTAGGGAAAAATATTTCTAGGTCATTTTGCACTCAATAGTTGTTTGGTCAGGTCAGGACTGTTTCCTTGTAAATATAACTAGTACATATGGATTTACCATTAGATGGATGCCATGGGGATTATAATAATCAGCCATATTGTGTCACTGAATCTCATGTGAAGAAACCCAAGTAAGTCAGAAATAGTTTAGTGTGTCATAGATCACAGCAAGTTGGCTGCTTGTTCAACAAAAGTTCACTTGAGAAGTAATGTAGGTCTCTGAAAGTTGGGTGATTGATTGATTGATTGCAGGAAATCTATCAGTCTATCAATCAATCAATCTATCAATCTAACCATCTATCTATCTATCCATCAGTCTATCTTTCTATCTTTCTATCTATCAATCTATCTATCTAACTATCAATCTATCTGCCTATCCATCTATCCATCTATCTATCTATCCATCTGTCTATCTATAAAAAAAAATCAAAGTAGCCTTCATAAAGAACAGAATGCAGACAGGTCCGAAAATGTGTGATCTTAATTGTGAGGGGATCTTAATTATTAGTGGTTTTGATGTATATATGTGTTCAGTAGTCTTTATGGAACAGATGACTTACTTAATATAATTGTGAGCTATTGTGATAGGGTGTTAATAGTGAGGTGGTTTTGATAGTGGTTTTATTGGTGAGATTGTTTTTATTCTTAATTCAATCGCACAAACATAGCATGATAGTTTAAAATATCAGTTTAAAATATTTATTTCTAAAAAATTATATCTCATTTATCACTTCATATAAACTCTGGTTTATCTAAAATGTAATGAACTAGTTAAAGATGCTGTTTAATGTATTTAAATTTATTGATAATAAAGATATCTCAGGAGCTACTGATCACATTGCAATGAAATTGACATGGTTATAATCCAGAAGATGAGAGCTATCCAATACAAATAGTGTCACTTCAATCAAAAGAAAATTGAGAAAATGATTTTTGTGACTCAAGAATAGTAGACAAAGCACCCTTTGATCTTACTATGAACAGGTGTATCAGTATCAACCCCGTCTGCGCAATTAAACGCTGATGATATCTATATACCCCCATGATATCTAACACCTGCTCTTAAAGGGCCCAAGGTTTTGATGGGGTTAAAAGGGACAAAAGAAATTTTGGGGTAAATCCCCGACAGTCCCCACAGGTCGGCGAAAGTCCCAGAAAGGCCCCGTGAAGCAATTAGGCATCCCATGGGGGGTAAGCGCAACGCCCCGTTATAATACGTGACATTCCGTGTCTTGCCGAAAGTCGGCGATACATGGACAATTCCATATGAGTCATACTGTACGCTGCTGCTGCGCATAGGCGTTTTAGACAATCCCGTGGATAATTTGTACGACGTCAAAAAATCACGGATTTTGACAGGCTTGAATTTGTACTATAACCAAACTTTTCTTGGCTTCTACTGGTCGGATCTTCTTCAAATTTAGTTTGCGCGTTTGTATCACAGTTCTTATGGTCTACAATTTACAGCTGTTCCAAAAGTTTTGGCAGAGTGTCCTATTATGTGAAACCGCGCTATCCCCGTCCCTGCCTACGCTGCCTATGCTGCTGCTGACTCATATATTTTCAGTCCTCAGAGAGTTCGTTCACATATACCTGGTCTGTCATAGAACATGGTATGATAGTTCTATACTTTCTAAAGGCCTAGGCCCAGGTATAAAAAATAAGGTTTAAATAAATCTGAGTAATTTTTGAACAAACGTATTTGAGTAAAACCTGGTGATGCCTTTGTTCTTTCTTGGTAGAGCAATTATCATCTTTGCAAATCTAAATATTTGAATTACATGTAGATGTTTTCATTGCAAATATTGTGCATGGTATGTGATATATCCCTATAGAAATTAGTCAAACAGCAACCTCGCTGAACGCCCTCAATAAATCCTGTGATAAAAAAAATCACCAAAGTGTTTCTCTTGCCAAGGTAAGACTTTGGTGGTAATCCATATTTGTAGAAGTTTGTCTCTTCATGCCATCCCATAATAGCCGCTGTCCAGTTTTTGTTGCCATGAGCCCAGTTTTGACCCATTGGGATCTTCAATTCTGGAATAATATGATTATTAATGCAGACTGAAAATATTACCATTGTCATAAGAGTGTAAGACTCAAGACTCAAGAAATTTTATTCACCTATTATAACATAGTTACAATAAGTGGGGTGGCATCATGAAGACAAATTTTGTCGCTTGCATGATGCCACCCCAGTAGTTACGGAGAGACCCATGTAAGCTCCATATACATGATAAACTTATGATGATACATGGTAAGTACATGATATACTGATGATGCTTGATAGGTATACATATATTTAGATGAGTGTGATCTTGATTTGGTAGGATGATGATGAAAAAGAAACTATGTAACATGGTGTCTCCTGGGGACAGCAGTACCCCTGCATCGAAGCACCAAAAGAGCAATAATTTTATAAGGGCTTTATGCATAAGTTGTATGGCACGCTATTTATTAATGATTATTGTGGCAGATATAATGTGAAATGTTCATGTCCGGTTGATGCCGGACTTAGCCGCAGATAACATGAAGTATGGCGGAGTCAATACGGAGATTCCCGGAGATCGGCGGAGTCTACTGGGAGTGTACACGGATCAACACCGATTAAATTACTCCCGGACCTCCGGCATGAAAAATTGAACATGTTTAATTTTTCCCCCGGAGGCCCACGGTGGTCCCGGATCGCCCTGGACAATGCCGGAAATAAACACGAGGTCTACACGGCATAACCCGGAGTATGCCGGAGTGATATTCCGGGATGCCCCTGGCGTCTGATCCGGCTATGTGTAAAGGGGGCTTAAAAATCAGCCAAAGAAGTTAGATGACTGATGACAATGGTCATACTATTTTGTTTCTACCCTTTTACAGATTATTTTAAACCATCTTGACTACCTGGGAAATATGTATGGTTGAAGGTAAGTATTTCAATTAAGGTCAGAAAATATAAGGAATCAATGCAATGATGCCAACTATATTTGAGAATGTGCTGATCTCAATAAATAGATGTCAGTCATGTCAAGGAACATCATTATCAGGTGGTGGTACTTTTACAAGACTCAGGTTAACAGTTCTTAGGCTGAAAATAGTTGTAATTTGCAGTGCACACTGGTTTTAGTAACTTTAGAAAGTGATACTGAACCCTCTCAGACATCAGCACGAATCTCGTAATATAAACTTTATTCGGGATCTTCAAATTGAACCACAGTGATATTTTCTGACGTGCAAGCATGGATCACCCCACTGCTGGAATTGCAAAGTTTGGGTAACGACCTGATATCATAGAATCATTCATATTGAACAATGCAGGGCAGTATGCAATTGCATGAGCTACCCCAACTGTATCAGAACAATGATTGCTTGTGCTTGGGATATTTCCATCTAGGACAGAGTAGAAAATGAAAAATGGAATCTCACTACGTTTGAAACAATCCATGCTTCATCTGATGAATCTCATGAAGTGGCATGACTATATCAACCATGCTAAGGTCTCAAATTCAATGACCCAAATGACAGACTGAACTACTTACCATTGTCACCATCAGCTGGAATTTATGGTTTTTAAGGCTCTGGGGACCAAGCATTTACATTCAGGTTCCATTCAAGTTCCATGCTGTTGCTTTTTTGCCTTGCTCTGTCTTTACTCTGCTTATCAATAGTTCTTGATTTTGTCTAGTGACTCTTCTGGTATTAAATATACAGCAGTACTTGCACAATGTGAGACTTTCCACATCACACAAAGCTGAGTGTAGATAGTATGAATAACATATAGTGCTGAGTTTATATATTACTTGGTCGAATGTCTTCAATGGAATGAATTTGACTAAGCAGGATACACAAGATAACATCTATAGGTTAAAAAATGACAAACATTGCAATCAACAACTCATCGGATGAAACTGAATATGTTTGATATGGCACCTTGGGCCTCATATTGCAACAAAATAAAACAATGTGATAAATGTTGTACACAGAACATTCCATCGTACCAGAATCCACCATGAAACATCATCCATACCACAAAACATGCTTTTCTGGGATTTCCACTGGACTATAAGAGCTCCTAACCAAAACCTTATGTTAGTGGAACCAGAAGTTTCCACAAATCTTTCTTTTTCAAACCTTTCCTGTTCTTCGAGGGTGGAAGCAGAATTTACCTTTCAGGAGAGGTCAAGCAAGAAGAAACCATAAGATTCTAGGTCTGTGTCAGGGCTCCTCCTAGCATAGAAATATTTTTTCCTATATAAGTCAAGGGCCCTTGTGGAGCAGAACAGAGACCATAATTGGTCCACCATCTGACTCCATGACTATTCATAGGGCAGGGAGACTATTTTAAATGGGCCAGGCAAGCGATACTGGTCCACAGGTGAAAGCAACATTCTTCGACCCTCCACCTATTAAAATCAGCAACCCTGGCAATCTCTGACATATAATCAGTGAAAGTTACTCCCTGGCCATCATACAAGGGGGGAAGAGCCTCTCGCCGATGTCGGGGCCTTATTGAATAGACACACCTGCTTGAGGCAGCATCACCAGCCATTACAGCCCCAGCGGCTTCGCTTGCACCTAAAGGCTCTCTCCCTACCCTAGTTGTGGGAGTCATCAGACGACTCCGGAGCTGTCATATTTAGTTGCCTTCTTCCCTCACTACTTGCTCTAGGCCTAACCTGGGACCTACCAGTCTATATACCAGAGAGAGCCCAGGCAGAGGCAAGTCTCTATTCCCACCCGAGTTCTCCCCATCATTATCTGGTACTTTGGGCATGGCATCTCTATCTGCCATGTTGGCATTCTGGGCACCAAATGGGTCGTCAGTTAACTGTTGAGCCACTCCCTGCCTTCTAAGAGACTGACGTAATTCCATCTCGGGCTTTGGTCTTAATCCTGAGGTACCGAGCATTATACTAGGAAAATCAAGATTTTAAGTACTATGTGACAAAGTGTGGCTAGGGCAGAGCGACTGAACCAAACTAGTCCAAAGCAAAGTGAAACCACTTATCTGACTCAGTTGCAATGTGCAGCAAATAGGTATTCTTTATGCAACAAAAGATAATCCTTCCTAGTGTGAAGGTAAGTCCTTATGGAACTAAGGTACTCCTTGGAATTAGTCAAGTCCCGCATCGGGCGACCATTTTTAAGGTCCTGTTGGGATTTTCTCAAACCGAACTAAAAGATTACAGTGAACTATTTATTGTCTCTGCCCCAGTCACACATTCTATCTATCCCCAAGCCCAGACCTTACTGAGCCAGTCTACTTGCTATGGCAGGGGGCATACTCCACATTCTAGGTCATGGGATAATTGAAAAAATACTGACTGCAGGTCTTCATAGCAATCAACCTTAATAATTTATCATTTGTATATTTTCTCATCTCTTCAACTGTGTTGTTATATCTTTTGTCGGCTAGAAGCTTTGCAGCTTGTGTTTGTTTTATTGCATCACCACCGATGTTAAATAACATTTTGTCTTATCTTATCTTATTTCATCAGTTGCTAACAATGCCAATATATATAATTTTATTTTACATGTCAAACAGATAAATGAAGCAGTACCTTTCTAACATATTTTCCATATGACCTTGAAATAAATTTCTCTTATGTCATTACGAATGCTTTTGGGGCATCGTCTGATAAAACAATGAGGTCAAATGTAAGTGCAAGTTTAATTTAATTTTTATAATTAATTTACCCAATCTTTTTCTTTCTAACTTTTGTTTAATTTTATATTTCTAAATAAGATTTACTGCACTATATTGACAGTAACTAAAATAATGGAGTTTGCAAAACATGACCATGAAACATTTAAAAATTTGCAAAACATCATAAAGGGTTTGATGTGACATTTCATCAGTGAAAAACAGCTGCTCACAATGCTAATAATTTTATTTGACATGCAATAAAGGTAGGTAGTGTTTGCTCAAGAATGGCACATGTGAAGCCTTGCTATTTTAATCAGTCTATGTTTATTTGAAAAATTTTGCAATCCATTGTGTGAAGGTTGTTTTCTTAATTTGTCAGTGAGTCATTGCATCAGCATAATGCTTGGATTTTCTTGTCCAGCACCACAATTACATCCTTGATAGATTCTTTCTTTCTCAATTCCTCAGTAACAAGAAGCACATGTGAGGTCACACCAGTTATGAATATTTTGTGAATGTTGGAAAAAATTTGGCTGAAAATATTAAAGATAATATGAACATTTCATTCAAATATTATCTAAAACACCCGACATTAAAATATTTCGAAATATCAAGCAAATTACTGAAAGACATAAAACTGGAAATATCAAAACCTTTTGCAAAATTGGTCAATCAATCATTATCTTCTGGAATATTCCCTAATGCATTAAAATTAGCAAAAGTCATTCCAATACACAAAGGTAAGACCCTGAAAAAGTAGAGAATTATAGACCAATCTCAATCCTCCCAGCTTTATCTAAAGTGTTTGAAAAAGTTATGAATGAACAATTACAAAATTACTTTGTAACAAACAAAATGTTCAATAAAAACCAATAAGGTTTCAGAAAAAAGCATTCAACTAAAATGGCTTGCTTACAACTGACCGATAACATCATATGGATGATGGAAGAAAATAAGGTTCCTGTAAATGTGTTTATGGATCTTAGTAAAGCATTTGATACTATAGACCATCAAATTCTTTTGAATAAACTTCAATTCTATGGACTAAAGGGCACTGAACTGGAGCTATTTGTCAGCTACTTATCAAACAGAAAACAATATGTGCAATTCCAGGACAAAAAATCAAAAACTGAAATTATAACTACAGGAGTACCTCAAGGATCAATATTAGGACCTTTATTATTCATAATATATATCAATGATATTTGCAGGGCAACCGATTACTTTGATGTAATAATATATGGAGATGATACCAAATTATGTAGTTCTATAAAAGTCGAGTAAACAGCCGCTCAAAATTCAAAAAATATAAATGATGAACTCCAAAATATCTCTATATGGCTAAAATCTAATAAACTCTCATTGAATACAAATAAGACAAAATGCATGATATTCCATAACATCCAAAAAACAGTAGACCAACCAGAAATAAAATTGAATGGTATCAAAAAGTAGTGGCTCCTTAAATTTGATCAAGAAGTCAGTGTCAGAAAATATTCTACTTCAAATATACAATTCTCTAATTCATTCGAAATTATGTTATGGAATACTTGTCTGGGGAAATAAATCCTACAAACTAAATAAGATCCAAAAAAGAGCCATTCGTGTAATAACCAATTCTAGATTCAATGCTCATACTGAACCACTGTTTAAAAGACTTAATATATTACGTTCAGAACAAATTACAGATATATAAATTTTTACATAAACTTAAAAACAATGGTGTCTCTGAATATTTCCAAAATATTGAAATATTGAAATCAAAAGACATACATAACTACAACACCAGATCAAAAAATCAATATTACAATACTTTCCATAGAAGGACATTAACTGAAAACTGCTTAAAGTTAAAAATGATAAATACATTAAATAAAACAGAACATATCATATCTTTTAAATTGCAAACGCATAGTCTTGTTGGATTTGCTCAATATGTCAAACTTTATATAATTAATGGATACCAAATTAACTGTAACATACAGAATTGTTATACTTGCAATTATATTTAAACACTGTGAAAACACACACCTAATCAAGCGGCCACGAGCCAATTTGGGTGTCTACTAAATAAACCTTAAACCTTAAACCATCACTGTAGTTGCCAATGCAACATACTTATTTATTGTCATGTGTTTTTTTTTTCTGAAGTTAGAAAAACGTTTCGGGCCAACTGAAAAGTCCCACCAGTAAAACTGCAGACCGCACAACATGTACAAAAAATTCAATGAAATGGTGGGTTGCTGAAGCTGTAAAATCATAACTGTGCAATCACAACACTGCAGAGTAATAAAGGTATAATTCCAATATAACAATAAAAGATTACGATATGGCAATAAATATCATGAAGCTATATGGTATATAATAAGGCACACTTAAGATACTCAGACATGCACTACACTAGTTTGACATATGCATCAGGGACAAGATGAGAACTTTTTTGGTCATCACAGTTCTGACGCTTCTTCTGGGAACTTCAATGCAAGGTAAGATTAAGCAAAGTAAACATAGGCTGTGCTGCAGCAAAATCCTCGGCAAATCCCACATAGGACACAGGCATCATTAAAATGGTTAAGTGTTTGTCAGACAGGCAGGAGGGCAGGCCTTGCACATTAATTTCCAGAGCAGAACTCAAACACACGATAGCCACACTGACATATCTTGGCTATGTTCTACAAAATTTGGAAGAATATTTTGAGTGTTTATATAGCGTGTGCGATGAACCGAAACAATTGCCACTTGAATTTCTTCATTTGTTCATTATATTCTGGGTTTTTGTAAAAAGTAAGGCCCGTATTAAGTCTTATTTTGTCCGCTAAGTCTTACATTGTTATTTTGACGCAAATATGCTTGGATATTATCATCCATATTGTAATGTTCAGACGATTTGGTAAATATGAATGAATAGAAATTATGAACTTTCTCTAAATACACAAGAACTGTGTTTATTTTATTGCATAATAGCCAATGCCCTGATAGCTTTTTGCACAATGAAATTAAAAGTATTGGTGTATATTACTATGTTAATGGTCTTATGTTTACTGTGCATGATATTATAATGTCTTACAAATATCTTACTTCTTATGAAGGTAAACCTGCAGCAACCCTGTATTAACAGCAGTCCATTCTGTTCAGAGTAAAGCCAAGTGTAAAGTATTGTCTATCCTTTTCTTGCCATTTAATTGTTCTGTTTCAAAGATTATATGCACAAGGAGTGTTCGGTTTGCTAGAATTATCAAGCATGTTCCCTTAACTAATTTACAACCAAGATTATCAATTATATGATTATCAATTATATGGTTTGATATCAAAATGAAGTTTGAAAAGTGAAAATAATATAATTTAGATATGTTATCGATACAATTTGTTGTTAGGGTAAGTGCATTATTGCTACAGTTCTGCTCCAGAAACACAATTTTTTGCATTTTTTTTCTGATTTTCCATTATTGTGTAATCAGCAAGCATGAAATGAATATCAAAATGAAGTTTGAAAAGTGAAAATACTACATGGCCAAATTTGCCACGTGCGTTTTCCATGAGAAAGATAAATGCATGGAAAACGCATGGTTTTTAGCTAATTATAATGAGGAAAAAACCATGCGTTTTCCATGAGTTCATCCAAACGCATGGAAAACGCATGTGGCACATTTGGCGATGTATAATTTAGATATGTTATTGAAACAATTTCATTAATATAAGGTAAATAGTGTTTTTTGTATGAAAAAGTAGGAATTTTCCCTATTTTGCCCTTATTTTGAATTTCTTAAGTATTTATGGCCATGAGACCATTTTAGACATATTATGACAAAGTTTTAAGCATGTGGGCGCAGTAGTGTCAGAGTTCTGCTCCGGAAAGAAAGTGTTACACCCGCCCGTAAATTTCAATAATGCTTTTCTGACTTGTAATGTCAATGTCAATGACAACCACTTTTATGAATATTTTGCAGATTCAGATTATCTTGTCGTGAAGAATGACGTGTGTAATTTGGGAAACAACTCCCAGGCAAAGGTCGTGAGGGCAGTGGCTCCTGAGGAGGCAGGAAGGGAAGGTGTTGATCTAACCACTGATGGAGCGTACCTTCAAACAATGACAAGTAGTCCAAGTCATACTAAGATCATCAACCTCATATTCTATGCCAAATTTGAAATGGCTTCGGTTGAGACAAACACACGTTTGTTTGGGTTGGGACAGCCTGTGCTATTGCACAGAAGGCCTGATGACAACTTAGAAGCTATGCTTATTTTTTTATGGAATAAGACACTAAGGACAGAAACACTCATTGTAGATAACCCGATCACAAAAATAAAAACTACAGAAGGTGAAAAGAGCTTCGGCCAAATCGAAGAACAGTTGCTGGGGATGAGGTTGAAAATAAACTCCAGGAAGAAGAGAAATGCGTCGGAAAAGAAATATGTAAGAATTTTGGTTATCCTCTTTTTGCAAGTAGTTTCTGGCCAAAATTTGCAATCAACATCATACCACCCTCCAAAAATATGCCAAAGTATCATGCTCAAGTATCATGCTCAAGTATCATGCTCAAGTATCATGCTCAAGTATCATGCTCAAGTATCATGCTCAAGTATCATGCTCAAGTATCATGCTCAAGTATCATGCTCACATAGCATGCTCACATAGCATGCCCACATAGCATGCCCACATAGCATGCCCACATAGCATGCCCACATAGCATGCCCACATAGCATGCCCACATAGCATGCCCACATAGCATGCCCACATAGCATGCCCACATAGCATGCCCACATGTCCATTAACCAGGTGACTTACATAACAACTATTTCTCTGTCACCTGTAATCTACTTCCATTTTGCCATTTTTTCAAATAATACTTTTCTCTCTCTCATGTCCACAGACATAACATGCCCACATTTCATGCCACATGCCCACCCACATAAAATATCCACGCCTTCTGTCCATATATACATATAACACATGCTCACATAATAATATGCCCACATATACAACATAGCATACCATGTTGATGTACATAACATGCCCAAATTATAGAGGTGTACCGATACTAGGATCGGGTATTGATCCAGGGCTTTGAGGATCGGTTCGGTGGATCGATTTTAAATGGAGCCTATACCAAGTATTGACCACGCCCCCATTTGCAGCGTCCCCTATAATCTGAGTCAGTCAACCAGAACGCTCTGCATAGCTCTGATGCAAACCAACCTGGTGTTACATAACCTGACAGATTGCCAAAGTTGCATAACTTTGATCCACAATTGTTTTACAGTTTATTATTTGACAGCTTATTTGTCATAAATGACATGTGTCACAATCTTGTTTAAATTAGAACTAATTTCACTAAAGTTATATAATTATGCTATATGCTGTGCATACTTCTATGGCACGAATCTGCATATATTCTATACACTGCATGCACTGTATACTTTGCATAAATTGATGATGTGGAATGTGCTACATAGATAGCCTATTTCATTAAATTAGACACAATAGACATAAGGAAATGATAATATGTAATTGCGGTCATTTGCAAGACATAGCATTGAAATGGGTTCTAAATACAATAGACCAGAACCTCAAGAATATAAAAGATCTTATCACATACAATTTAACAAGAAAAGCTCTCTAAAAAGACACCTGTATTAGAATTGTTAACGTAATCTAGCACGTGCTATAAAATGTACTTTTCTATAGATCCTCGCTACTCTTGCCTAGCTACTAACAACTGTGTGCAAATCACCCACTTGCACCATCTAAAGTATTAGTAATTATAAAAGAGACCTTTGCTTGTTAGTCATACTATGAAAAATATACATAATATATATATATATATATATATTTCAAACTTTTCTGCTATTAAGTTGCATGGAATTTTTTTATAGTTATTTTTTTAATATACCTTAATAATTTTAGTATTCTGTAATGCGCAGCCACAAAAAACAGTTTTTCAGAAAAATGTGACATGTTTAGAAATCTAATAGAATAATTCAGATCAAAAATTAAATAAATATAATCATGTTTCATTTTTTCACATTAACATACATAATTGACAGGTTTAGTGAGTTTAGCTGCATATCTGCTGTTTAAAACAGTTTGAGAAATAATTTCATTTCAACATTGGCTTACTTGTAATTACTTGAAATTAATTACAGTGTACAGTTTCAAATGCAATCAACTATCAGAAACATAATGAGCAATTGACAAATCTGATTTGTGTAAATACACCGTTCACTTAAGAAAGAGTGAGAACAGTGTGTGTGTGTGGCCAGTTACATTCATTTTTTAGGTCAGAGTGTAAGTGTGTCACTCAACTGGCCAATCATAGCCAGATGCCTGCAATGGAGTGACCACTGCCACAATGACATACAACAGCAGCCTCACAAGCACAACTTCATGATGGATTTTTGTTAACAGCCACAGCACCATAGTTAGCATTCAATGCACATTAGTTTTCAGGAATGAAATAATGTAAGTAGATATTAAGCTTTTGTTAAGTTGCTAGGCATTTTACATGATGGGCCTCCAACAGACATTTGTTGAAAACCTTCGCAAGATTTCACTCCTAAGACCAAAATGAACCATGCCAATTTCTGGGAAATCAGACTTATATGGATGAGTCCATTGATGTTGGAGGGGGGAACTGTTAAGATTTAATAAATACCTTGGTACAATAAAACCAGGCAATTTTGACATATGGTCCTCAATTAAAAGTTGCTTCATTTTATTCAAGGAAGCCAAATGTGCAATAGTTAGGTTATTTAAGCCATTTTCAAGGTTGTGAAGATCAGTGATCTGGCCACAGCTTAAATGTACACAAACATCAGTGATGTCATTGGCAATCTTCACAAGGCTCAGAAGATTATTTGTAAAACCAATCTTAGTAAGTACCTCTATCTCTATGAGTTCTCCTAATTATAGGATATGTTATGGATTGAGATTCTGATACAAAAAACTATTTCTTAGCATGTTTTTTTTTGTCTCTGCAATTATTGAAGTGTGGGGAGGGTATGCACTATGCATAGATAAATGTAAGGAAGGCAGTATCGGCATCGGTTCGGTAAATTCCTGGATCGGTACACCTCTACCAAATACCACATGCATGACTACATGTATAAAATGCTCACATTCCCACATTTCATAACATAATTACCACATGCCCACATTGCCACATACACACACACAAACACATATATATATATATATATATATACATATTTTACTTTTTTGACAACATAATATAAATGATTTTCTTTTTCTCAGACTGACTGGATTAAGATTGGCATTCGAATTGACTTACAAGAAAAGTTTGAAATTTCGCTTATCGTCGGAGACAAGCACACAACTGTGGTGAACCAAACCGGAGTCCTAGCCAATCTTAACAGCATCACAATGCAGAATGCAGCCTTTTCCTGTATGTACATCAATTTTGAAACTCCATTGGATGAAGCAGCCTTTGCTGTCCCTGGTATTCCTGAATGCAGTAAGTGTTACATAATAAGATAGGACAAAACAAGATAAGATAAAACCAGACAAAAATAAGATAAAGCATGACAAAGCAAGATAAGATAACTTTATTTATAGTCAGTGGTTTAAAGAAACAGTAAACATGAACTACCAAGCTTTCAGCCAAGTTAATAAATAACACAACAATAGAAAAGTAATGAATACATGACGTAAATTTCAATTCATGCAAAATTACTTATATCTCTCCTGTGGTCCAATTTACTAAATTTTGTGTCATTAGATTTCAGTGATTTGGGAATTAGATTTGTTAAAGTTAATCTACTAACCGTTTTTTTTCATCAATTTTAGGAGAAGCTTACAAAGGTATGTGGCAACATTTGCATTTTATATAACTAATTATTCTATGTCAGAAGAAATAATTACCCTAAGCCCTTAATAAAAACTGATTTGGATATTAACTAAAATCTCAAAATCCAATGGAAAACTCACCCTCCAATAAAACAATATGTTTATCCCATTTATTTTGTAGATCTACAGTATTTTGCAGAAAAAACTATGATCGATAATAAATTCCACTTTTACTTTGGCATATCTCGCTGACCATTACAAATGGTCAAAATGATGACAAAATAGCAAAAAAATCATCATTACAAAGATAGGAAACTAGAAAGTTGGGCTTTGACTTGTTGCTAATGTCCCTGTTCATTTTGCACTGATTGGAAAGCAGGTGGATATTTATTATGGATCCTACTATGGGTCAGCAAAATGACAGAAAAGTTGGCAGTGATATATTGCAAAATATAATAGCAGGAAAGTGAATCTTAAAATTAGCACTGTTTATATTTAATGGTTCCCTTGCATTTTCCAGATTTACCTGAGTCTGATTTTGAGGAATGTGACAAGAATGAAAGAGCTAAAATGGATGCCATGGTTTATCAAAAATAAAGCTGCCTTTAAAGCTCTGACAAACTGACTCGGATTTACTTAAAAATGTATGTAGATCGGAAAAGAAATAACCATTGACAACACTGATCAGATTCCGAAACTTGTGTCATTATTTTTCTATGGATGTGGACAGAATTTATTAATAATAGCTTACAGGTTATGGCCATGTACTACTTATAGGTGTTGGCATTGGACTTCATCTTTTGTTGTGCTTTGCAAGTTATGGTTCTTTATTTTAGTTTACCGGTTATGGTTATGGAATTACTTTATCTTTTTTCTAAGTTCACAGGTTATGGCTCGAGACTCACTTTATTAGTTTAGGTGGGTAATGGCTGTTTCAGTTTATGAACCATTATGGGATATTCTACATTCTACAAAATGGTTGCAGAAAATGTTTGATCAGACTTTGGTATAACTGTACATGACAATGCAGATAATGAATCAGAAATAAACATCTAAGACTGAAAATGAGTTTCTTGAATCTATTGTATTGAATTGAATAATTCAGACACAATTAGGCACAATTAGTCTAGTCATGCTATAGGCAATACATAGATTCCTCAATATATAAAGATGCCTTACAATGTACCAAATGATATTTACAATAAATAAGTATTGATTAATTAATATATACCAAGTGAAGATTTTGTTGAAAAAAAATAGCAAAATTGTGACGGAAATTAATTAAGTGACATTTTGGATGAAATTATAGTTACCCTACAATTTATCAAGTGATAGGTCTGATGAAAATACAAAATGTCTTACAATATACCAAATGATATTTTGTTATGAAATTAAAGATGAATCTTCTTACTATCATGATATCGGTCTGCATCAAGGACAGTCAGAAATTGAATTTTATCCAATATTCTGAAAATATCAGTAAATAACATTATATTAATTGCTTGGGTCCATAAAAAAGTGTTCCTCCTTTGAAAGATGATGGGAATGGATGAAGAACAACATAATGGATGAAAATGAGGATGGTATGGGTTAATATAATATAACACTTTAGGTTATCACTGTGCAATGTGAATTTTACAGCAAAATATGTTTACATTATAATACCAAAATATACTTCTCTTGTATGATAATAGGTAAAGCCTATGTATATGATTTGATTTGTTTACGCAGAAATCATCAAGCAAGAGCTGTATACATATATATTTTTGTATAGCAAATTTAACAATTTTCAATTTCCTCAACTGATTGTCTAGTTGCTTAGCAACAGGAGTCCAAAGCGAGGCTTGAACAAAGCCTGCTAATCCCACGGTTAACTGGAACAAGAGCCAAGTCAATTGCTCTTGCATAATTCATTGTGTTCCATGGAGGAGATCTCACGAGACTACCATCACGCCACCTGGATATAATCTCCTTAACTACTGTGCACTTTGGAGCATCAATCAAAACGATTCCAGGGCAATGGCCATGTCTGGGCTGAATGGAGCAAAGTAGAAATGTGTAGGAATTATCACGTGTGATGTATGTAAAAGTACAGTCATAGCTAAGTTCACCTCTCCATCATTATACATCTTGGAGCCTTTACTCTCATGAATTGATTGAAATATACATGAAAAGTAATTTGGCAAAATTCTATCCATATTGTTTTGCGAAAACATCAGGAATATCTTGCGTGATAGGGGTTGGAGATATCTGTGAAAAACACTCAATGTTTTTGTTTGGAAATTTTAAAATAGCATAAAGAATGGCATATATGCTTTTTTCCTTTTTTATTCTTCTCTTCTTTCTCATATTTTCTATTTTATCTTGAAGTATATCTCTTATAATATCCTTGTAATTTTCTCTGGATTAAATATCTTTATTCCAAACAGAATAACTCTTCTTATATCATCTTATCTCATCTCAACTCCTCACTCCTTTTATCTCATTTATTTTATCTTATCTACTCATCTCATCATATCTTATCTAACTGTTCTGACCTTTGTGATTCTTTCTAATCATTTTCATGACATCTTTAAATTACCCTTGCAATCCTCACTTGAGCCAAGTCTTGTTGCATGTCATGGTCAGGGCAGCCAATCACGTCAGCCAATCACTTCATCAGCCAAGCTTTTCATCAGCCAAGCCCTTCATCAGCCAATCACTTGAGCAGACCAATCGCTTGGGGCTCCTAGCTGCGACTTCATTCATTGAGCGGCTAATCTGCATGAATTCCACAAGGAGCGGTTGACCAGGAATTTTTCATCAACCGAAGATACTGCAGGTAGTGAAATTACGTTTTAGTAAATTTGCAATGTCATGAAGTATTTAGGTAAGGATATAGCAATCAATACATTTTGCTTCATGTTTGCATGCAGGATACAAATAATGTCACTATGATAAGCCCAGCCCACACAAAACATTGGCTGATAATTGAAATAGTTAACCTTTTATTTTGGGACCTCATTTTACTAAATTAAGCATTTCGTCTACCACATGTATTTCATTTGAAAGTTTTCTTGAATATCTATTAGCCAAATTCAATATTTCAACTTTAGAAAGCATGACACCTCACTTTTGTAAAACAGCCCATGCAATCAGTATACCGGTCTGTCTGTCAGAAGTCGATCAATCAAACTAATTCTACATAGAACTGATGGGCAATCTTGATATAATTTTGTTTGTCATAAGATTTACATATTTACAATCTCTTCGTTCAGTCTTTATTTAAGCAATGGGAGACAGAAAAAGCGACACAATTTCAATGTCGGAGGGCACTGCTAAACAACCGGAAACCGTTTATGAGAATTCTTACCGATTGACTCCCGACTCCCACCAGAAGTTCATCACCAAGTATGTACCATTTTTATTATTAGTATTATCATTTATTCGTACTAAATGTGTACAATTATTCAAAATTCATGCGTTAGAATATAATCTATGGCAGACATGCTACACAGGTAAAAACGGGGAGCTGGCTATGGACGGTGTTGGCGATTGTAGAGTGTTTGGTCCCCTACAGGTAATTCTATATAACAGGCTGTATGCTCAGGTCCACTGGCGGGTTCAGTGTAGTAATTCACCACTCCTACCGTTACCTTTTCCTTTTACTTATAAATATATACATTATTTTCCCTCCAGGTATGTGGAATCAGCCCTGGGAGTAGCCATGCGTCAACATCTTCAGGAATATCAGTATGAGGCGGCCACCGCTTCCGAGATGTCACGCAACTTGACATCCATCATCATGTCCGAACTAAAAGCCATGGGATGCAGCCGATATAAGTTTGTGGTCAATGCGATTATTGGCCAACATACCAACCAGGGGTTCATGTTTGCAAGTAGAAGTCTCTGGACCACAACTACGGACGGATACGCCTCCGCCTCATTCTGCAAATCAGGATTCTTCTGCGTAGTGACGGTCCATGCAACTTACTACGAGTGACAATCCAATTAATTTGACGATTTCATGAATTGGAGTGCTTTGTTGTATTGAATTTTATATTTGGAGTTATGAAATGGATATAGCGCATCTGATGGGGAGAAAAAGTAACCGAGCCTACAGGGGCACTCTGACCGTAGCATATGAAAAGACAATAAGATGACGCCACTACTTAATTGTTACATTGATGACGTCACAATATATATGACGTCATCAAACAATACTTATCCGCTACGGTGTCAGTGACCTCTTGTGGTACTTTTTCTCCCCATTGAAGTAAAAATTTTTGGAGCACTTTACATAAAATTGATAAATTGATGAAAAATATAAAAATCATCAGGTAAAAAGAGAATCTGTATAAAAAAGGCTTTGGTTAAAATGATGCTGTCATAAAATTAACTGAAATATTAATTTAAAAAGGAGGGTCTAAAAACTTTTTCTTAAGACTTCTGCAGGATTTGATGTTTGCAGGTAAAGCATGAAGTACTAGAGCACATTCCAGAGTCTAGGACCTGCCACTAAGAAACTACTTCTTTATGGCACTTTCAAATCGTTTGGTTTCTTGATCAGTACATGGCCAAATGTGCGTTTTCCATGAGAAGGATAAACTCTAATGAGGCAAAAACCATGCGTTTTACATGCGTTTATCCAAACACATGGAAAACCCACATGATACATTTGGCCATGTAGATCTTGCAGATATTCAGGAGCCTCATAGCTTTCAAAAACTGGGAAGAGCAGTCAAAATTTTCTCCTCTTGTGAACAGGAAGCCAATTAAATTGTTTCAGTCGCTTCCATTTGTGTTACATGACGTTGTACAAACACATTCTAAAATTAAATCGTATGTCTGAAGTTTTTCTTTGCATTGTGTATGACAATAAATTACACATAATTTGTGCATACACTATATACAGCCAGACCAACATTGGCAGTTTATGGTGAAACTGGCAGATTTCCATTGCATGTCAGACAACAGGTTAGAATGGTAAACTACTGGTTAAAACTGAAACGCCTACCTGATAGCTGTATACTTAAAAAATTTTTAAATATTCATGAAAATGCACTAAGTTCTGGTCAGAGTAGTTGGCTAAGAAAAAGTTAAGCAAATTATTACTGAATTTGTACAAGTTGAGGACTTAAATACAATCGCTAGAACATTTGCAGTAAACATATACCCTAAAACGCAAGAAAACCTATTGGCAAAAATATATGACTCTATCCAGCAACCAAAACTTAGAACATGTAAACTCATCAAACCAGATTATAGAATTGAACCATACCTTCTGTTAAACTTGGGTAGAAAAACTTACAATAAAATAGCTAGATTCAGAACCAGTTCCCATAACCTTCGTATAGAAACAGGTAGACATGAAAGACCATTAATACCTGTAGAAGAGAGACTATGTACGAAATGTAACTTAAATGAAGTTGAGGATGAGATACACTCATTAATAATATGTCCAAATAACACATCACTGCTCCTACGACTGTTTGATCTAGCTAGAGTTTACATATATGATTTTGACATAATGAATGACACCAATAAATTGATATCTATCATGTGCTCAAAGGAATCTGAGCTACTGAGGTGCCTGGGAAAATTCTTAACTGATATTGATATGTGAGTTATATGTTCTCCATTTGTGGGCTGGAACCGCGTTACTAGTATAGCATATTTAGTTTACAAATTTTATTTGAACATTTCTGTATTTTCTGTATTCCTGTATTTTCTGTTCTTTATTTTATTTATGACATATATATCATGGATGATATTTTACTGTCAATAAAAGTTATATATATATCATATTAAGAGATTATAAGGAATTGACACCAGAGGGCGTTTTTGTCGCCTAAGAACTACTCTTGCCATCTGGTGGATACCATCAATAATTCTGCGGCTAATGTTCTTTTGCTGGACAGGCATATTGGTAATATCATTGACAATATGGTCAAAGCTTTATATTCTTGATGTGCTACACCGCAGTCACATACAAACATTGACTGCTTTGTTTTTATTCAGTGCAGTCTGTTCCTAAATAAAAAAATAAAAAAATTAATGTGCTGGAAATTAATATGAATATTACATAATCAGTTTAGCAAAATTAAAATCCATCAACAAATATTGCAACTCATGAAAAGAATTAAGGTGGCTTGATAACTGTGAAATTTGGACATAGCAATTCCTTTGAAGTAGGTTTATTTTACGTGTTTTGTCATATTCGAATTATTGGAGGTTTACAAAAAGGCCATCTTTGTTCCTGCTCATTCCATCTCATATCCAGCCTAATAATTTAATTGCTATGCTATCACTATAAAAGAATATGATCTTATTGCATAGAGTGGACTTCCAGGAACATTTTGAGACATGTTTTCATTAAAAATTCACATAACAGGACAATAATTTCAGGTATAAGAAAAAAAAGCAAGCTAAATCAAAATGTCAATTTTTTTCAGGGACACTTTCACAAATCTTGCAATTACAAAATGTCCAGCAATATGCATTTAATATAAAATTGTACCCGACTGTGACTTATTAAAATAAGCCATATGAGAAAATAAAATAAAGGGGGGTCACCGTGCTTGTTTTCTAGAAAAACTGACCTTTTTATGATGTCCCCTAGTTGGACTAAACTAACGCTCAAAGCATCAGCTTATAAGACCAGCTGCCAGAGGCAGACGTTATGATGACATGATAAGGCTTGGAGTCCACACCATGTAACACATTTACCCCATCATTCGCTCCAATAGTGTACTGATTTTTCATATATAAATTTAAATGATATTGTCCAACAAAGCCATATATTATATTATCTATAACGGGTACCATCCTATTTTAGCTCTCTATCCCCTCTCATACCCTACAAACATTTTTATATTTGTATGATATTATGTCAATATTAGAAATTTCTCAGCCCAATATTATTTGAGAATATTATATAAGGTTAAAATGTGGACAGTTATCATCTGATTTTGACCTTATCCATAATATTTTCAACTATTAGTTTCATGATATCATCTTAATATTTCCTAAAATATTAGAATTTAAGGTTTACCTAACATTTTCACAATGTTTGATTAATGGTATTCTGATATTAGACAAATATTATATCCATAGGCGTAGGAGGCACCTTTCTTTTGGGGGGGGGGGGGGGGCAAAGGTCATCTTGCCCGAATTTTAAGGCTTTTATTAGCACCCCTTTATGCCCGAATTTTTCGACTTTTTGCCCGAATGTTTGGCTTTCCTGGACACTTGGGCAGTCAATATATTAGTTAATAACATGATGCCAATATTTACCCAAGCAGCTGAAAACATAATTTTGTTTAATAATATTTTGCATAATGTTGAAAGGAGCTTCTTGGAAAGATTACAAAACATTATCTTCTTTTGTCAGACTAATATTTTTAAACATATTTTTAGGTTTAAGTTACTGATATAATACGTATGACAAATGATATCATAATATTCTGTGACAAACGATGCAAATCATTTGTTTCTCCCAAATTTATTTTGACTGTAAAACCACAAAATAAACATATATGTTCTCCTGTCATCCAATGAAATTAGGAATATTAACCTCAGCTGGTAGCCCATGTTTGACGCTTTGTTAAACCTGTTGCGCCAAGAAGTATGAAATTTACAGACTATTTATGAAATTACCTAAAAAACACAAAGCCAGATTTTTGTAATAATTGGTTTAAAAAACCAACAATTGAGAGAAAAAAAAAGTAGCTATTTTAGCAGCTTGCAATTTTGTTTGAGTGCGGGCCAGTATGATATCCCAATTTAAATTTTGAACAACGGATGGCGAAGATATGTTTTACAAGCGTCTTTGTCACTCCTCATTACATCTGCAGAGGTTTATTCTATACAATCATCATATGCGCGAACAGCTGCGCAGTGCACCTCAAAAACTACGAAAGAAATGATTACCCATGAAGAGGGTTAAGTTGACTACATACAACATAAAATGGTAGAGCTAGCGATGTAATTTCGGCATGTAATTACACAGAGACATAATAGCTTATGTAGATAATTGACATTGGTGCCATAATAACCAACAATTTCTAGGAATTAGTGCATGGTATCCAGCAGAGCCCTCTAGCGTGGAATGAAATATTGCTTATTCCCTAATTCTGACATTGAATGGCAAAATTACACACAGCTGTCACTTGTGACATTTGTCATGCACTCGGCGCCAATGGCTTTCAACTATTGTTTCTTGTTTTAAACAACTGAAGGTAATTATCATAACAATAATGGATGGCGAGGAGTCCAACATAGCGTTTTGCGGGATAAGGAAAAATCGTATAATTCAATATTTTTATAAATCATTCAAGACTTTATGTTGGACAACACACCATTCAACATTGCTTATATATATTCCTCACTCAGCTGTACATTGTCCAACATATACTGTAACTGGCCAACATACCTTTCAGCTGTCTGGTCAATAAGAAACGACTAGACAAGGCAAATAAAAAAAATCACAAGATCAAATTTCAAAGCAATGTACATCAGGCTGGCTGACACAGGGAAAGCTGTTAATATGCCAAGAAAACAACAACCTGAATTTACGAACAAATCAATTTAATACAATTAAGTTTATAAATTTGAGGCTAAAGAGAAAGTAAACTTATATAAATATAAGATTAATATAAGATTAATAATAATAATATTAAAATGAATTGAAGTTAAATTAATAGAGAAAGAATAATAAATGATTGAATATAAGACAAGACAAGACAAGGCAAGACAGGACAAGATAAGACAAGGCAAGACAAGACAAGGCAAGATAATACAATACAATGCAATGCAACACAAGGCATGACAAGACAAGGCAAGACAAGATAAGACAATGCAATACAATACAAGGCAATACAAGACAGGACAAGACAAGACAAGACAAGGCAAGACAATACAATACAATACTATACAATACAAGATAACATAACATAAGATAACATCAGGCAAGATAGAACTTATCAAAATTGTTTAAGATACTCGGCATATTAGGTCGCAACTAATTGCTTAATATTCATCGAATGACAGAATATTGGTGTCTTACAGACCCATGTTGATTTGCTAGTTTCACAGAAGGTACAAATAGCCTTTAGCCACAGAAATTTCGGATATTTTATCTTCTTCCTTTAAAGCAATTCTAGTGCATTGTTTATGAGGCTCACACAATTTGCAGACATTTGCTGCTTAGAGAATCATAAACTACATGCAAATTACACACGAAGGTAATTATGCCAGACGCTTCTAATAACCATATGCTGTCTAGTGTGAAATGTTTTACAAAAAAACACATCGAGAAGTGAGGTTTATTTGACTAAGTTTCATGAGGAAACTAGAATATGAAAACCTGAAAGTGTGTCAAAGAATGAAAGCTATTCTGGCTGAATGCACACCAAACGTTCGATGGAACAAAGTCAAGATAAATATTTCATCGGAAATTTATTAAAAATATTCATCCATATGTTAAATTATGCATAGTAGTATATTAGACAAATATGTGTGTGTGACTGCAATGATGATTACTAATAATAATAATAAAATACTAGAAAGTGGTGAGACCAAATCGAATCATGGAAAAAATATGATGATATTTATTTCAACTCCCCTGCAACCACAAATGTTATTCCCAAAATTGATTACAAGTATATTTTGTCAGAATGAACTTTCAACGCATTGCAGCAATATATAAGATAACAATTGCCATAAAATATTACGAAAAACTATACCAAATATTTATAGAATCATTTTGAGTAACATTATGTCAGAAAAAGTTGTCAATTCATAAGTGGGAATCCCTCAAAATGCACGCATGAGTATTGTTAATATCTTTACCTGAAAATTTGTCAAAATCCTCTCAATCTGAATAATATGTCAAAATTATATTTATTTGGAATAATACTTGGGAATTAGTTCTTTTACCATCAATATGGTCTTAGAAGTGAGGTGGTCTAAAAGTGGACTTTCACCATATTGCGCAAGCTACCATAGCATAAATCACTATTATGTCATTGTCTGCGCATATTTCTCTATCTATCTACACAGTCTGTCTCCATTGTGACATGATATTTCCTGGAGGGGCCATTTATGACACATGGATTCCCCCCACACTTACCCTATGTGCCTGCTCGTCCATGCATGACTGTTTACCCCACTTGACCCCTGCTCCTTCAAGCGTGACAGAGGTGTTCAGTCGGCAGTGGCACCTTGGAAGGCCATGAGTCAGTACCCGTGGCAATATGTCGCCAGTGCCATCATTCTCATATCACCTCGGAATTACTCTTTCAATATGGGCTTCATTTACTCTCACAGGTCAGTTATTATATTATCAATTATTAGCAGAGTTCATATTTAATATTAGCATCAACGTGTTGCTGAAATAGCACGCTAGATTATAAAATTATATATTTCTTTATGCTCGATAGAAAGGAATCTACAAAACAAGAGAGTTTTTGAAATAAAAGACACAAAAATAACAGTGATGGTATATATTATAAAATTATTGCAAAGTTTTCTGGAACTGAGACAACTGATATTGCACGAGGCAGCAATGTATGAAAATATTGCACGGCTCTGAGTCCATCAGAAGCCAGGATTTCTGCTAGCCACATAATATTACAAAATATTGCTCTATAATAGTGAGGCGCCTCATGTAATGTAGTTCATAATATTTGCCGCTATGCAGACTGCGGTGCAATAGTGATATAATATGGAATAACGGGTGATACAAAATCAGCAGCTTTTCCAAATGAAGTGATTAAGAAAGTCAACTGTCGCTAGTTTTACAAGAGAATAAGAAAATAATCTTCACTAGGAAGAAATAAATTATGAGACAACCTCCCCTCTGACAGAAAAAAACAACACAAAAAACATCTCCTGCTGAGAGAAGACTCAATTTTATTACTTCAGTAGTTTTTTCATAGACATATTTTAACAGTGCACAACAAAGCATTTCAACTGTTTTCCTTCCTTTATATTCCTATTTTATGTTCATTTACTTCCTTTTATACAATTCCTTTGTTTCTTTGTGACTGACTGACTTACAGGCTGACTGACTGACTGACCAATTATTTATCTATTTCATTCTTAATTTATTTGTGACTGTCTGACTGTCTGACTGTCTGACTGTCTGACTGTCTGACTGTCTGACTGTCTGACTGTCTGGTTGTCTGGTTGTCTGACTGACTGACTGTCTGACTTACTGACATGCTGACTGCCTACCAATTGACCGACTGACTGACTATTTATCTATTTATCTATTTCTTTCTTAATTTATTTGTCACTATCTGACAGACTGACTGACGTGCTGACTGACTGACTGACTGACGTGCTGACTGACCAATTGACCGACTGACTGACTGACTGTCTGACTATTTATCTATTTCTTTCTTAATTTATATGTGACTGACTGACTGACTGACTGATTGACTGACTGACTGACTGACTGACTGACTGACTGACTGACTGACTATTTATCTATTTCTTTCTTAATTTCTCTTTCTTGCTTTCTTTCGTGACAATGTTTAGCTTCTGTCTTTTACACTGTTTGCTTGTCCTTGCATGATTTCCTTCCATAGTTTATTTGCATGATTTCGTTGCCTGTTTTCCTGACATGGACTCCACAAACATTGCCCACTAGACGTTGTATAAACAGCATTCTACAAACGTTCCCTTTTTATGTTACTTAATGTCATCCAATGTTGTCTAAACGTTCTATTTTAGTATTCTTTTCAATACGCATGCTCAAATGTCCCCTTCTTGTAGATCTGCACCAGTGAACATATTCTTAAATTTGATGCAATTAAAATGGTATTAAAAACGCACTTTGAATGCTTTTTTTTTTTTTTTTTTTTCTTTTTTTTTTCTCTGGCAATTACACAAATTGTGAAAAGAAAATTTATGAATTACAAAATAAATTTACTCAGTAAATGGCCAAATGTGCCACGTGCATTTTCCATGAGAAGGATAACGCATGGTTTTAAGCTTATCATAATGAGGCAAAAACCCTTCGTTTTCCAAGCGTTTATCCAAAAGCATGAAAAACGCACGTGGCTTAATTTGCCATGTAGGACTTCGCTATTACACACTGGTTATAATTTTGAGGAAGTTGAAATGGCAAAATGCCAAAGTTTTGATTATGATAGAGGCTTAGTAGCAGTGTGGACTCCAAGCATCCTTATCATCTCTTCATTACATCTGCCTCTATATATAACAGCTGGTCATGTAAGCCAGCTAACCTGCAGACTCAGTAGCATTCAAACATAGAGTTCATATCATTCCCGTGTGTTCGTAACATAATTACAATATATTGGCTAATATAAATCTATCTATCTGTCTAAATCTATGTGACTATTGCTCAAAGTGCCAGGAAGTCCAACTATATAGGATTATTGGATTTACAATTATCTGGTGCAATTGCTATCGATAAAAGCTGCCATTACTTCTGAGTAATCAATATGATATTGCAAATCAGTGCCTATAAACTGGTATATGCCAGGAGTGGTAACGAGTGAACATAAAAGGTGATACAATAATATTAGGTGTCATTGATATAATAAATAGCTGAATTATTCGGTATAACCAGAGGCTGATGTAATTATGAAATTATTATATATATTATCATTTGTGGCTTCAAATTAATTTAAATGAAATATTTGGGTGCAAGTAATTATGCCAATGGCCTAAAGATTTATTTTGATACTGCCATTGAGAGTCAGATAATGCCATGATTTCTATATAGCAGGGTTTGTGTAGATTACATCAAATAAACTTAATCACTGTGAAAGATGTCTAATTATTGCCTGATAATTTCGTATAAACAAACTCTGATGTTCGAAAAGCGTTTAAATTAAAGTCAGCCAATATTTCATGCTATGAATTGTCATATAATTATAAGCTTTATTCGTATAAAGTATACAGTATAAATTCACGATTAATAACAAAAGCAAAATATTTAAAAAACAATGATTTGCATAAAAAAAAGGAAAGAGGGTTAACAAAAACCCCAGATAATCAATTTGTGGCTAAATATTCTATTATATCACAAATATCTTTTTTACTCAGACTAAAGTCATCACACAACTCATCCCTGATATGAATTAATGGAAATAACTGGTTCAGTAAAGTGTGTCATGTATTAAATAACTGCAACATTGAATATGATATTAGTAACCTCAGAAACTTTGACATTGATAATATCTCTAACACAGTGAAACTAAGACTCTATGAAGCTGAACATGAGCGACTTATAAATGCAATAAATGACAGTTCACAACAACCAAAACTTAGGACATATAAACTATTTAAAACTGATTGTAGAATAGAACCTTATCTTGAATTGCAACAAATTCGCAAAGTGTTAACTAAAATAGCTAGATTTAGGACAAGGTCACATAGCCTGAAGATTGAAACAGGTCGACACCATAAACCAATAATTCCTGCTCCAAATAGAATATGTGAAAAGTGTACGTTAAACTTTGTAGAAGACGAAATTCACTGTTTGATTGTCTGTCCTGGTAATGAGCAACACCGTGTTAACCTTTTTTTGAATGCAACTAAATTTATTAACAACTTCTTGTCTCTAGATGATATAACTAAGTTTACAGCAATAATGACAAACAAGGAACCTGAGTTATTAATTAGTTTAGGAAAGTTTCTCCTTCAAGCTGATGTGTAGAGAAAACCATCTCCTGTATCCACACAGTTATTAATTTAGTTTATTAGTTTATTAGTTATGATGTGCTTGTCATGTTTTGGACTTTGAGAGTGAAATGTTTTTATTAGCGGCTTGTATTTTTTTCTATTGTGTATGTGGATTTTAAACACGTATTATAAGTTAACTTGGTGGCTGGAACCTTGATTATTGAAATTTTATTGCTTTCTGTACTTACATTAATGTCTCTTTCATGTTATCTTTTAACTGAATGACATATGTATCATTTATGATATTTTACATGTCAATAAAATCTATATATATTAATTCCATGATTTAAACACCAACATATAATTTAGATAAAGATGTTTGTATGAAATATTGCCTATTTAGTTTCATCTAGTCAGCCAGACAGTTTATATTATACTACTTTTTGTGAATAAATTTGATATTTTGTAATAAAATACCTCATTTCCTTAATATCAGCTTCAGCTCATATTTGCTCAGTCTATTTTTGTACATTTTGGTGACATTTTGCAGCCGAGCTTTTGATAAGTAAACAAACTCCGGCATCTTAATGTCAATGACAATGTCTCAA
This sequence comes from Alitta virens, assembly GCA_932294295.1. Classification (NCBI taxonomy): domain Eukaryota; kingdom Metazoa; phylum Annelida; class Polychaeta; order Phyllodocida; family Nereididae; genus Alitta; species Alitta virens. The sequence goes on along the minus strand of OW028576.1, from coordinate 120,881 downwards.
CGCTACTGGGTCTGAAGCTTCGTCAGCTTATAAGACCAGCTGCCAGAGGCAGACGTTATGATGTGATGATATGGCTTGGAGTCCACACCTTTTCCACACATTTACTCCATGGGTGGGGTCTTTAAATTGACTTAGCATAGACACCGAGTACAAGACACCTCAAATTTAACATATCATCGACATTCGGCTGGGATGTAGCTCACGAAGAGTGTCGGTCAGGGATCGAACCAGGAATCTTCAACCGAGCTGGCCGATATAGAATTGACGGATGCCTTAACCATTAGGCCACCTAGTTGACTGCTTTAATGTCAGTATTAAATCTTTCCCGTGTAAAACTTTGATAATGTTTTCAAATGTCAATATCAAAACAGCTGAGTGTGGTTTCTGAAGGGACCTTCATAAGAAAATATGATTTTTAACTAGTAATATTGTATTGTATTGTATTGTATTGTATTGTGCTGTATTGTATTGCATTATAATATATTGTATTGCATTGCATTGTATTGTATTGTATTGTATTGTATTGTATTGGTTATGGATATATATAGTACATAGTACACAGTTACTAAGATATTAAATTATATTCACACTCGGGTATGTTTTCAATCAAGCGTGACATGTGGGTGCATTGTGGGTAATTCATTGGAACCCCTTTCTTACCTCCTCCAGTCCGGTTTTACTTAATGTTGTCAAAACAACCCGGAGCCAACCTCAAATGACCCTGGCTGGACAGAGTATCTTGATACAATGACATTCAACTTGTGCATATCTGGAAATGTATTTGAAGGCTAGCTCTATATTGGGAATATGTCATTGAAGCTAGGTCTATTGGGAATTTTTCATTGAAGCTAGGTCTATTGGGAATATGTCATTGAAGCTAGGTCTATTGGGAATATGTCATTGAAGCTAGGTCTATTGGGAATATGTCATTGAAGCTAGTACAGTGCAGAAAAGTGATATTTTGACTGCAAACAATGCAATACATTGTGAATAGAAACTTAAAAACCATTTAAAAACGTACAGTCCCAGTTTTAAGTAGTGGTTTTAATAGTGAGGTGGACGCCTGAAAAGGTTGTTAATTCACAATAAACAATGTATTCGTAATAGTAAGGCAAGTAGAATAGAATAGAATAAAATAGAATAGAATAGAATACAATGATTTCTGTCGTTAGATCCAAAAACTTCCAACTAGATAAAGTATTTTTTTATCATGAATATTTTGCTTTTCCATTTTTTTAACTTCCTTTTTAACCAAAATTTGCTTTGTTTTATTCTGTGAAATGGCTCAGTGAGTGAATACATTTTCTTTCCATTGCTATATTAAGACTTTAAAGTCGACAGGAGATTTTAATATCAAGATAAGCCAATTATGCAAAGTGACAAAATGACACTAACATGAGAGAAGAGAGTGTAGTGATATATATTTATCATGCTCAGCACTCAATTCTCATTGAATCATGAGTGAATAATGCCCTTCTTCAAGGTTGGGGCAATTTCAACCTTGTGCAAATGGAGTTTCCCACGACAAGCGAGTCAGTCGTGCAAATTCAAGGTTAAAGCAATAAAAGTCGGTGAAAAATATATTGCATTTGAAAAGATTATAATATACGGTGTTATAGAACTTCAGTCGAAAATAAATAAAACTGGGACTACTTTGCCTTCATGCAAAAAAGAAGCAATGCCTTCATGAAATACGAAATTATTCCAACAGCTTTTTTTGTTCTGTGTGCAAATTTCAATACTTTTTGTTGTTGTTATGAACATTCTGAAGTCCAATAATTAACATATAATGCATGTTATTGGAATGGTGTATAGACTGAGTTAATTTACAATAGGTGTGTATTTGCATAGCATTTTGTTTTGTTGGCCAATCAATTAAACTGACTGAATTAAATATTGGTATGCCAGACTCAGTGTTCTTTGTCAGACGTCTTACTTCCATTGGGGGTATTATTCCCCAATTGCAGCTTTATCACTTCAAATACCGGGTGATACGGGCCGGGTGATCTGCATTTCATACCACACGGAAATACTTTGATGTAGGCCTAATACCCAAATAAGGAAACTTTCCTATGATATCACTTCATTCATTTTTGATCATTTATTCATTTTCCAGTTCTGTCTCAATGTGATCTGTCCAAGTTCTGCAGCCAAAGCAACGTCTGTGATGTCTTCCAAACACATTTTCATTGTTTCTTCGTCTACAATCAAACGCGCACGTGGAGGGAAGCTGACGTCCTGTGCAGGTCACTCGGTGCTCAGTTAGCAGAAATCCATGACGTCACAACATTTGACCTATTTAAGAACATCAACAAATACACGTGGCTTAATTCCAAGCCCAACGACTTAGGTCAGTGGACATATTTGCGTAATCAACAAACAGTTATTGTGGGTAAGTGTGAATTATTATATGACTTTTATTAACGCTACCTTAACATTTATTAAGATAGACTATCTATCTATTTATCTATCTATCTATATTTTAATCATAGGCCTATACTGCCCTATTATATTAATTTCTCTAAAGAGCATTGATTGTCGTTAGCACCCGAGTTTTTGGATTTTCTCCCAGGCCCAGGAATTCTTTATGAGCAGTCTCATGTCTGTAGGATGTCAATTGCCTGAGATGTTAAATTGGTGGTGCCTTGTACAGGGCGTCTATGCAGGGGCGAGTTAAAAACCCCACATGACCAAATGTGCCACGTGCGTTTTCCATGCGTTTGGATAAACGCATGGAAAACGCATGGTTTTTGCCTCATTATAATTAGCTAAAAACCATGCGTTTTCCATGCGTTTATCCTTCTCAGGAAAACGCACGTGGCACATTTAGCCATGTACCTACCAATCGGGTAAATGTGTATTATGGTGCACACTCTAAGCTGATCATCTCTTGCAGCAGGTCCTGTAACATAACCTTGACAACATAACCTTGACAATTTTGCTTTTCTTAAAACAGCTGAGTTAAGCGAGGTTAAAGTGGCTTCTGAAACAAATATTAAAAAAAAAAAGTTGAATTTTTAATGTATGCCGAGTCTACTTTTCAGTGTTTATTTGTACACACCCTGCCCAGTGCCCCACCCACCTATAAAGCAGGGGGCATTTTATTGGCTTGTTTACTTTTATTTTTAAATATGCATCAGGGTTTCGTGTTGGAATGTCCGGGACATTGTGAATATGCAAACAGTCATGATATTGGCAGACTGCCTTCACTAACTGCATGCAAGACAAAATTAATGATGATTAAATTATTATAATATTGATACAAATAGCACACTTCTTGGATTCCATACTCAAGAGGCTGTGCATGTAAAAACCTGCATAAGGTGGCCGGGGACTTTTCGCAGTTGCTAAATGTCATATACCATAGAATACCTACATGGCCAATTGTGCCACATGCGTTTTTGGCCTCATTATAATTAGCAAAAAATCATGTGTTTGTTCTTCTCATGGAAATCGCACTTGGCACATTTGGCCATGTAGGTTATGAGTCTATACCAATTTACATATTTATCCCAATGGGTGGTGTCTTAAAATTACTTGCCTCAGCATAGAAAATGAGTACTAGGCACCTCCAATTTAATATCTTGTGTGACTGATATCCGGCTGGTGGGGTGGCAGCTCAGGCAGAGTGCCCAGGCCGGTCATTGATTATTAAACATTAATAATTGGATTTAGATTAATTATTATTTTATTTTTATACCCCAGACTCCAGTACTATCGATTCATGGCAGACCCACTGTGGGGTTCTGGTGCAGGAGTCCACACTCAACCAAGATGGCGGACGGGTCAACAAGATATGGCTGACCACCAGGAGATGCAATGAGAGGATGAGGTTTCTTTGCAGAAGTGAGTCACCTGTAGTTTTAGCATTCTTATTGGCAGTATGGCGGACCCAAATTTATTACCATATTTAATAAGCCTTATTGCTATGCATATGACGTCAAAAGACTGGATTCCATAATGATGTCACAAACAGGTTTTAATTTTACACTGCAAGATTGGTCTAGCAAATGATATATTTTTAATTCTATGGATGGCAAATATGGGCATAAATTTGGGTCCGCTATACAGCACTAAATACTTCAAAAGTGTACACAATCCTCAGTATTATGCCATTGCATACCATTAAAACCTCCAGGGTATCTTAAGTGGTGACATATGTCTGATGTCCCTACAGCCAACTTGCTTGACCTTATTTCCATTTACATAGAGATCCTAAAAGGGTGTATTAAAAGCGTCAAAAGTTTACACAATCCCTACACAATGCTATTGCAAGCAGAGGTGGTAGAATGCAGACTTTTCATACATTTATGACCCTGTGTAAATTGAACTGCAGCTGAATAAATTGGCTATATATATAATCTTTAATCGCATACATAAATGGTGTACTTGATATGATACAATTTAGAAAGTCATCAATTATTATTTACATAGTATGTAGTTGATTTAAATAGAAGAGGCTCTCATTTTGAGAAATAAATTAAATATAATTGTTTTTCAATCGCTTGAATTGTAACAAGGTCACTTTCGCTGCATTTGTAATATGACACTTTAGATGAACAATTTAACTTGAAAGTCCAGTATTTCTTTGTATGTGGCTTAAGCTCTCTCTGTAGCATTGTCTTTCCTTACATTTATTGTTTCTTTTTAGAATAAACGTCTCCTCTCCATTTCAGAAACTACCGAATGCTCCATAATGGGGGATAACTGTGTCACTGTTGAAAACGATGAAATGTGAGTTTTTCGATTTTTTTCATTTTTTGCACTATTTTTGGATTCTTCACACGTAGCTCTGACCTGAATTGTTTTTCATGAAAGGATCTCATTTGTTTTTATAGTTCAACATTCAGTCTATTTTTTGTTTAATGTCAAGTTCCCAATGTCCGATATAATATATTACGCTTTGACGCGGAAACATTTTCTGGTTTAAATTAATTAAGTATTCTCAATATATTTTCATTGCTCATAAGAAGGAATATTCTTCATTTTATTGCCATATTTTCCTGACACCATATTTTGGCAGTATGCCATTAGGATTTTGCATTGCATGTCAAGTGGTCACAATTTAGCATGTAAAGTTGCTTCTGTCAGTGAAAAGTCATGATTTCCCAAATTCCCACATAATCATAAAGTTATATTCTGGAAATAAGGTAAATACAAATGGGTGTAACTAGAGCAGGAAATGCCTAATGAGCAAAAGAAGATGATTAAAGGTATCGTTTATTTCTGCTGTCAAGTATGCACATCTATCTGCATGTAAGAAAAGACCTATTTTAGCCAACTTTCTCCTCTTTTATCACCATTTTACTATTTGTTATTATATTGTAATATTTGTTTAATTTTAATCGAGTTAGCTTTCAGGTAATGTTTACTGTTTTAAACATGCCGATTTTAGATAAAATTTTGTCTTATCTTATATGTTCTTATCTTATCTTATCTTATCTTGTATTTTCTTTTCGTATCTTATCTTATATTTTCTTATCTTATCTTATAGTTTCTAATCTTATCTTATCTTTTCTTTTCTTTTCTGATATTTTCCTATCTTATATTATCTTAACTTATCTTATATTTTCTTATCTTATCTTATCTTATCTTATCTATCTTATATTTTCTTATCTTATATTTTCTATCTTATCTTATATTTTCTTATCTTATATTTTCTTATCTTATCTTATATTTTCTTATCTTATATTTTCTTATCTTATTTTATCTTATATTTTCTTATCTTATATTTTCTTATCTTATCTTATCTTATCTTATCTATCTTATATTTTCTTATCTTATATTATCTTATTATCACCAGGAACTATCAAAGATAAATGCTATATAATCCCAATGCCAGCCAGATGTCGGCCCAGCAACCTTTCTAACTTCTAACCCAGGGTCGGCCTGATTTGTTTCCAGACCGCATGACAAATCTGACCAACCAAATCTTTCTATTTGCTAGAATATTTTCATGGCTTTATTTCATCAATTTATTTCATGGCTTTATTTCATCAATTCATTCCTGTCTTTTTCAAGGAGTTGGCATGAAGCCCGTTCATACTGTACCAGTACAGGTGGCGACCTCATGTGGATTAATGCGGGCGAGTCATTGGATGTCATCAACCCTATCCTCCAATCAAACGGGGCGGCCATGTATTTCGTTGGGTTCACTAAAAGAATATGGAAATGGTTGAGTGAGTATGGCCATTGGGACTCTATGCATTTATCCCAGCATCTGTTGCTTTTTATCTTTCATCAGAAAAAATCAGAGTCTGAAATGTTGTGATATAACGTCTTGAAATTTCCTTGGCTGCTCCGCTTTTTAATGAGGTCTCCATAAGTATTCATTTGTTCATCTGTATGTATTCTCCTATGCAAATCGTAAGTTATCGCTAGAGCTTTAATATACCGATACCTGTTATTTTTGCAATAGATGGTCATGTAACTCATTATATTTACAATTCCTCATCTCCATTCAGGTACAAGGTCAGACGTGTTATTCTGCAAATTCTGGTACCAGGACCCGGACGACACAGTGGCGCCCTCTGTCTGCTTGCACACCTATCCGAGCGGATTCTGGGGTGACGTCAGTTGCGATAATTACATGCATCCAGTCTGCATGATAGGTAAGCCGTATTCACTTCTGATTTTGTACCAACACTCCAAGGCAAAAACTTCCTTAAAGGCCTTAGGCCTTAGGCCTCCTTGTGGCAAGGGTGGTAACAGTGTGGGTGAAGACCTCAAACCCCACTGTCCAACACAGGGCTCTGTGCAATACTCACTCCAGTAATCAGGCTATCTAGCTATCCCATACTTGGATGACCTTCGACATCATTGGGAAAATTTCTAATTGATATTGATATGTGAGTTATATGTTCTCCATCTTCTGACACTGTACAATATATATACATAGATGTTACTATAAACATTATTTAAAAAAAATTAAGTTTGGGGGCTGGAACCGCGTTACTAGTATAGCATATCTAGTTTACACATTTTATTTGAACATTTCTGTATTTTCTGTATTCCTGTATTTTCTGTTCTTTATTTTATTTATGACATATATATCATGGATGATATTTTACTGTCAATAAAAATTATATATATATATTAAACACGTAAAAATAAAAAAGCATGCTGCTGCACACATGAGAATCAAATGTGGATGAGACCTTTATGCAATTGTAAGCTCAGGTTATAATAATTATGAATATGACCTTTGGGCAGATCATATGAATTTGTGCAAGATTCTATATTTTTCATGAAAACTATAATATTCCCAGCAGTGTTCGAAATGAAGTAGCCATATACAATATTGTTTCAATTCCTGTGTACATTCAGTTTATTTGTTCCTTACAGAAAAGACCAACAAAGTTACACCCACAGTAGAAATCACTTCATCAACATTACAAACGACTCCCACTTTGACCAGAAGAACAACTACACCCATCTTATATGGGGATAAAACTAGGTCAACAACAAGCTCAACAACAACAACAACGGGAGCAAAAACTCCCACAGGGACACAGTACCCTAGTACTCCTTCAACAACAGAATCAACAACATTTACATCAACAGCATTTACAACAACACCAGTTACATCAACAACATCTTTAACATTTCCCTTGACATCATTCAGTTACGAAAGATCAGACGCAGACATAAACACACACAGTGACGCTAACCCCCCTTCCGATAGGAACACTAACATGCCAACAGAAGCAACGATGACGTCAGCAGTGGAAGACAACGGTTCTCTTGATGACGTCACAATAGGTGGCAATGAAAGTGAAGAGCCAGCCGCCAGCAGGTCCACCGTTTTAAGTTATGGTAAGAATCGATCAATTGTATTGTATTGTATTGATTGATTGTATGCTATATACAAATCACTTGAACGATCATTCTTGAGACAAATATCACTTTTATTTTTTGACTTATAATGCATATTATGGAAGATGGTGAAAATAACATATTACATAAACAGTTCACCCCATTTTTTTATACTTTTATCCTAGATGTCATTTATCACACATCTTGAAATTTCAAAGTCAAATCAGTAACCGGAACACGACTATTCAACCTCACATCTGATATAGATCTGCATGTTTTTTTACTCACTAAGTTGTAATTCAGCTTTTTTTCATGTGAGACTTGTCACTGTGCAGTATGTTTGGTTAACTACTGTGATTTTTTGAGACATTATACACATTCTGCCTTCTGCAAAAATGGTTGATCTTCTAATACTATTAAAAGCATACCAGATGTCGTACCAATGATGGTTGATGTATAAATGGATGATGACAGAATGAGGATGTTTGATAATCAGTGGATGATGACTGATGAAGGTGACAGTTGATGACAGTTGATGTCTGATGAGATTTGCAGACAGCCTATTACTTATGACGGTTAATGACACATGATACCTGCTGGCAGTTGATGGCAGATACTGATGGTTGATGACAGATGCTGATGGTTGATGACAGATGCTGATGGTATGACAGTTGATGACGGCATTGCAGGTGCTGATGGTAGGACAGTTGATGACAGTATGGCAGATGCTGATGGTATGACAGTTGATGACGGTATGGCAGATGCTGATGGTATGACAGTTGATGACAGCATGGCAGATGCTGATGGCTGATGACGGTTTACTATGGTTGATCAACTGATTGATGACATATGCTGAAAGTTAATGACAGTTGATAATAGCTGATGACAGTTGATGACAGCTTCTGACAGATGATGACTTCTGCAGTTTCTTTCCACAGGTGTCATCGCAGGTGTCGTGGTGGGCATAACGGTCAGCGCAACATGCCTGGTGGCTGCAGTGGCTGTTGTCATTCACAGGTCAGTTCCTCTATAATGCATTTTGTTTACTAACAGTTGGACCATTGATATGTAATGGATAACTGATGTTTGTATGCAGTCTTTTACAGTCTAGACTGACCATTTTACATAAACACCCTGCTATACCTGCCACACTGGAAATAAGGTTTCGAACTTTTAGTGTGCTATCCTAATGACATTAAAACAGTGTACGTCTTGTCTCTTGTCATATGCATGTACACCCTTTTGATGTTGTTGAATAAAGTGTGTCTGTCTATCTATCCATCTATCCATCTATCTATCCATCTATCCATCTATCTATCCATATCTATCTATCTATCTATCTATCTATCTATCCATCTATCCATCCATCTATCTATCTATATATCTTTATATCTATCCATTTATCCATCTATCTATCTATCCATCCATCTATCCATCCATCTATCTATCCATCTATCCATCCATATATCTATCTATCTATCTGTACACGCATCCATCTGTCCAACCCAATCAGAGGTTTGTTGATAAATTGTCTCGTTTCCATCCTGCCTTTTGTTTTAATTGTCCCCAATTGTCAAGTCATTCACAAAGTTGAGAACAAGAGAATTTTGTGTCTAAATTTAGCAGCAAAACGTTCCTTCCTCATCACGTGACTTTAGGAGTCGTGTTCCAAATGACCTCAGGGGGTCACAAGTTCCATAACAAAACTTCTCTTCATATCACCTCAACTTGTTCTTCTCACTTTGGACATGTTTCTTGCAACTGAACAAGTTAAAAAAATTCCACGAAATGAACTTGTGACTAAACAAAATAGTTCCTTTGTCCCTAGTTAACCGTTTTCGGTGTAATATTGCGCCAGAGCAAATATATATCGAACATTTTTCCCAGCTTTTCAGAAAAATTGTTCTGTTAGGTATGTTAATACATTTGACATAACAAAGTAAAAACTACTTAAGCAATGAATGAGGTGCTAAAAAAAGCTACAAGAATAGACTTCAACCTGTTTTGTGTTTTCTAAAAATTAAACATTGTAAACATGCGTGGATGTTTGCCAAAAAAATTCAATTTGCTTTCAACATTGGTATTTCTTTGAAGAGCTCATTTTTAGTGTGAATTGGCTAGCAGATAAATACCTAAAATCTATCTAAGATGGGATATAACACTGGCTCAATTAATTTCACACATAGTAAATACACACGTTAATTGTATTATATTAAAAGGGTGGAAATATTATCCAATGCATTGACATAAAATATAAGAAATGAACTAGCCAATTTTCACTGCATGTTGCAAATTTTCTGCATAGCATGCATGCAGAGACTGCCAAAGGATACCTACTTCCTAAATTACTAAAACTGCTATAAACAACACGAGATTTGTTTATTCAAGTGAGAAATACAATTGATACAAATAGAACAGATATTAATCATTGCTTTTAGATCTTTATTAATTGCTTTGTATTTAAATTATTATCATATTAAAATGCAACCACATCACTGGTACCATCCATAATGTAATAACCCTCACAATTAATATCATCCGTGATGTAATGTCATGCACAAAATACTACCATCCACAATGTAATAACCCTCACAATTAATACCATCCGTGATGTAATGCCATGCACAAATTAATACCATCCACAATGTAATAACCCTCACAATTAATACCATCCGTGATATAATGCCTTCCCCAAATACTACCATCCACAATGTAATGCCGTGCACAAAATACTACCATCCACAATGTAATAACCCTCACAATTCATACCATCCGTAATGAAATGCCATGCACAAAATACTTCCATCCACAATGTAATAACCCTCACAATTCATACCATCCGTAAGGAAATGCCATGCACAAAATACTACCATCCACAATGTAGATCTGCTCCAAGTCATTGTTTACTTGCCGACGCCGTATTATAATTGCGGGTCACATGGTAAAATTCCTGTGTTGCAGCTGTGATGTCATCAAATCCCGCTCTCGTTCAAATCTTGTGGCTGCTTGGACAATATTATTAGTTTTTACAGAGCTCAACCTCTGTTATCCTTGCTTTGATTTTCCTACAATTTTGGTGAATGGTCTTTTAGAGTCCATACTTTAAATTGACTTTCACATTGCAATCAGAGTTGACCTTCAAGGCATGGGAAACATCATTGAAAATAGACCATGGATATCCCGATTTGGGCGTCTGATGGTTAATGACGATTGATAACAATAGTCTCTCATTTTACCTCATTGACCTCTCTTTGTGACATCATCAATAGACAATGGTCATGGCTCATCTATCTACTCATGGATAATATAAGACAAGACTAGATAAATTGTCAAAATTCTGTTTAGTGCTTTGCAAGTTTAGAACTTTAAATTCAATTCTAGAACTCCAGTGAAGTTCTTTCCTGATGTATGTCAGGATAATTATCGCTGGAGGTCAGTGCCACCAAAGCAGGTATAGCCATTGATCGATGACATCTATTCAGTGCTGTCATTCTTGTGTACATTAAGTGTTGACATCATCTAATTGTGCTTTACTGGCTGTGCCCTCTGCTAGTTTTCTTGCCGTTCAAGTTTTTTTCCTCGGCCTTTCAGTCAGTCTTGCTGTAGATTTCTGTTTTAGCTGTGACTTCCTGATTTCTACTACTACTGCTACTACTACTGCTACTACTACTGCTACTACTACTGCTACTACTACTGCTACTACTACTGCTACTACTACTGCTACTACTACTACTTCTACTACTACTTCTACTACTACTACTACTATTATATGGTTTCTGTGTTTCAGTCGGAATAAAGCCAGGCGGCGCCTCACGCAGAACCTTCCAACCTACTCTGGCGACACCTGTCGGTCGTTTGTGTTTGACAACGTGGTTGACCCTGCGCCTGCTCAGAGCGTCAAACCGAATCAAAATAAACAAACAAATGTGCCAAAAAGCTCTAAATCTATCCCCTTGCATTACCAGAATGTGAGCTTAACCACAAACAGTACAGATTCAAATAGAGCGCTTACATCACGAGAAAAGTTCAAGGAAAGAAGAAAACACACTTACATGAATCTGTTCAATGGGAACAAATGGCCCAGCAAACAACAGTGTAATTGTTGAGCAGATATACATCTCCATTCTTATATTTATGTATTATTATGTATTATAATTGTACCATGTTCAGACTTACTTTTGTCTCTTTTCAGATATCTGAAAAGAGTGATTATGTTAGTTAACCTAGAGCATTGTACTAAAGACTTTTACAGTGATGTGATCTTGCAAAGGAAGTCTGTGATATCTTGCACGAGTTCATCTTTAATAACTGAAAAACATTGAGTTTCATCTGCTACAATTTATTAGTGAAAAAGAAACAAGGTTCTCAAGTTATTTTTGTATATAAGAATATTTTATTGCCATATCATATGTTTAAAGTGTGATAAATGTGTAGTTTTATTTTGTTCTCAACAAAACAAATGTTCAATTATGTTATATACAATAAACATAATCTTATATCAAAAGTTTGGTTTGGAGTTCATTATGTCTATCTCTTTATCTATCTATCTATCTATCTATCTATCTATATCATAGGAATACTATCTATGTATCTATTTATCTATCTATAAATATATCTATCTATATTCCTATCTCAATCTATCTATCTACCTATCTATATTCCTATCTATCTATCTATCTGTCTATCTATATCATAGGAATACTATCTATCTATCTATGTACATATCTATCTATCTATCCATGTATCTATCTATATATCTATCTCTCTATCTATCTCCCCATCTATCTGTCTCCCTATCTATCCATCTGTCTATATATCTATCTCTCCATCTATCTATCTCCCTATCTATCTATATATATATTTATCTATATATACATCTATCTACCTATCTAGGTATTTAAACTCCAGAGGATGTCATGTGAATAAGGACTCTCATTGGCTGGTTTCGGAATTGCATGGAGTCCTTCATTCACACAATGTCAAGTATATTTATTTGAAGCTGTTAAATTGCTCAGTGCAAACGCTTTTTCAGCAATGCCCTTTACAAATGTATAGATTAAAAGATTCTACAAAAATTCATTGACAATAAAAAACGCAAGTAATATTTTTAATCTATAACAGTGTAAAAACATACATTTTTATCATTTGCCATCCATCTATGTGTAACATTGGATGGACTCCAAGCATTATCATCATCATCATCATATCATTATGTGTGTCTCTGTCTGTGACATATTTTCATATCTAAAAGCTAACTTATCCACTTATTTCACTTATCTTTATACATTGCTATTATTGTCCAATTTTTATTTTATTATATATAATATTTATTTTGTTCCACCTCCATATAAGGTGTAAACTCTCTATTAAATTTGCAATTTGTTTGCCATATTTTCCTTTTCATCCCATCATTATATCGTATATTTAGATCTTATTATTTATGTGTAAATGTATTTTATTAATTTTTATATATTTTTTAAATATGAATTTAAGGGGGGAACAACGTCAGCAGTTTTTTTAAGAAGAACTTAGTGGATGTCTCCAGACCAAATGTAAAGAGCTTATATGTATTTTGACTTTTTTATTTTATTTATTTAATGCCTATATTATGTGTAATAACGTACACATTTTTAGTTGTTCCCTGTAATTTGCTGCTTTTGTTTTACTTGGTCAAATAAATTCTCTCTCTCTATAATATAATAATGAACATTAAGACAATGACACCATATAAAATGACACATATAAAAAAAACTAATAATAACTATCAAGCTAAATGTATGAATTGGCATACTTGAGTTTAGCTGTGTAATTTACAAATCAATAGCCAATGTTGTTTTTTTTTGGCTCTGAAAAATGTTCATTTGTATGGTTTAAATTGATATGCTTTTCCAACTTTGTTTTTCAGAGATATTACGCAGACAAGAAGGGGATTTGGGATGGGGGTTGTGAGGTGGGTACTTTTTGGCTGGGATTTAGGACGTTTTTTGAGGGAAGAGTAAATGATGTGGGTAGGGTTAAAAAATACCGGGATCAAATTGTTAGGAAAATTGAGGGTTTGAGGAGGGCGGGAAGGGAAAATAGGGAAAACGGGGATGTATTGTAAATTATATATATATACAGATAATTATTTATGAATTAGTGTAATATATTAAATTATTGTTATATATTAAATTATTGGTGTATAGTAACTTATTGTTATATAGTAAATTATTCTTATTTACATTAAATGAAATATTGTTATTTTATTTTATTTATTGTCATTTAAATTATTGTCATATACCTTTAATTATTTTTATATCATGTAATTTATTAAAAATGTAATATATATTTATTATTCATCTATACATTAAATTACTGTCACATGTTACATTGTTACATTAAAATATTTTAAATTGTTATAAGCGAACAAATAACATTTTTGAAAATATCATATCTGTTTGCTTTATTTTTGAATACACATTAAATATATATGCACTATAGTGTGAGAATATTAATAATAATTTTTATTTGACCTATAACAATAAAATATGAAACCATATGTAACGGTCATGTACAGAAAAACGCATGGTTTCCATGCATTACACACACGCATGGTTTCTATGCATTACACACACGCATGGTTTCCATGCGTTTTCCGCATGGATTCCATGCATTACAGAAACGCATGGTTTACGCATGGCTCGTTTTCTGCCTGTAAACGCATGGTAATTAAATGCATGGAAAATGCACGGGAAACGCACGTGGCACAATTGCCCATATAGGGAAAGTAACTGACAATTTAGAATCTAAATCAAATTTAGAATATAATTAAAATTGGGGGGTGGGGCCACTCTTTGGAGTGGAGGTGTGTTTTCCCTCACCCCCTTTATCATGTCTTTAGCTATTAGCTAGTCTACTTGTATTTTCACTTGTCTTTATTACTTTGTTATGTATCATATATTCAGTATTATCAACTGTTCTAGTTTTGGTAATGTTTGTTGTTCAAATGTTTTAGCATTATTCAAAGTGCACACTTGTGCACCATTTACAACTACTACAGGACTTATTTTTCTAGATAAAGCAGAGCCAAGCCCTGTTTAGACCTGCATTATGTGTCTTGCCGATACTACAAATGAAATTCCTACCAATATTTACTTAGATTTGTCCAAAGCGTTTGACACTTTAGACCACAATATCCTATTGTTTAAATAAAAATTTGATGGTATTACAAATAATTCTTTATTGTTACTAACAGATTACCTGTCAAATAGACAGCAATATGATGAATTTGGAGATGTACAATCTGTTTTTTAAATGATTTCTTCTTGTGTCCCCCTCAGGGATCTATTTTTGGGCCGCTTTTGTTCATGGTCTATCTAAATAACATTTTCTCGGCAACCAAATTTTGCCAACCCATTATTCATGCAGATGACACTGCTCTGTCCGTAACATTAAAATACATTTGGTGATGTTAATCAAAATTGGGCTAGTAAAATAAATAAGGAGTTAAATGATATCAATGATTGGTTTCAACTAAACAAAACTTCCGCTCAACGTCTATACAACTAAAGCCATGTTTTTTCATAGCCCTAAAAAAAAAGTAGACAAAATTAATATTGAAATAAATAACATTGATATTGAATTTAAGAATCATTTTAATTACCTGGGAATAATTCTAGACAGCAACCTCTCTTGGAATTATCATATCAATATGGTTTCACAAAAACTGTTGATAACTCTTTGTGTGATGAACAAGCTGAAAAATTTAATACCGTTCAATCAGTCAAAATCTATATAATACCTTGATTGTTCCACATATTCCTCTTATTGGGTCATAAAAGTGCATTGTCATTGACTTTGCATTGATAGTTCCCAATGATGGTGGCTGTTATTACCGTAAACCTGATATTGATTTATTTCATGAATTTCCTGTAAACATGACCTAACATGTAGCCTTCCGTTGTGTCTTTATTCCAAGATGACAGCAGTTTTGGGGTCATTTTCAACATGTTTGATATATATATATATATATATATATATGTCATAATCACTTTGAAAGTTCATTTTAACTATGTGAAAAATCTGCGAATGGAGGTGAGATTCAAATGTTTTCTTAGTGGCCTCTGACGCCAATTTTCATGTAAATTTTGTGATACTTCACTTACACTGTTTTTCTATTGTTCTGAGCGGGCAATAACCAACAAAACTGTTAGTTAACTCTCTCCTGAGTGCAAACTGGACTTGTTTTTCTTGATAAAGCCATTAAAACAAAACAAATGATGAAACAAATTAGGAAATAAGCCTACTGGAGCATAAGTTAGTTATATCCCTCATAGTCGGGATATAACTAATAATAAGATGCCCTGTCCTGGTGCCCAGGCTCAAGTCCAACCTGGGGCACTTAACACGCGCCGTTGCATTCTCAGTGTGGGCTTAGGCAAGACAAACAACAGATGATAACAAGGGTTGATATTTTACACAATATTTTTAATTTCTGAATGAATATTGATATAAATTATCAACTCTATAGTTTATAAAGTATAAAAGATAATGTCCCAGAAGCAACAGCATTTTAATGTTGCCCGTCATCAGGCCGATTGATTGCAGATGAGGCGCCATGTACATTTCATAATTAGGTTTACAAATCACTTCATCAGCCATCTCTCGATTATTATAAAGTCATCGACACAATTAAAATCCATCAGGCACCCCTCCTTTTCTCCCGTCAGCCACAGCTTCAATGCAATATACATCCACGCAGTCTGGATAACATTCCTCGCATTTATTTCTGATGCTCCCTACAACTCCTATGTGTTCGTATTCCTTCAGTGTGTGTCCTTTGGCTGATAAATCAGCGAGCAATTGCTAAAAGGTACAAAATAAGGTTATTAACCAATTAATTCCTAATTAGTAGTGTTTTCTATGACGTTTAGTCTCGCAAAACAGGTCACATAACATTATCATAACATTAAGTTCCAATGTTGATAGAATTTTCTGTAGAAAAGCATCAGACTTTTTTAGATTTAATCGCATAATGTATATCATTGATATATAGATATATATGTGTGTTTATTATCTGTAGATAATATTGTGTAATGTTGCCAAATAATTCAGGCCTGGTTAAATATATGTACAAGTGACCATTAGGGGAAGTTAGCAGAGTTTGTTCTGTGATGTTTATTTTGGATTGTATGTACAATTGTAAGTTGCATTAAATTAAAATAAATTTTTTATAATTTCACCCACTTTGTCATATGCGCTTTCGTAGTAGACACTATGAGGCAAGAGCTGATGATGTAATCTGGGGAGGTCCATGGCCTTTGTCAAGTCATATCCTAACCAAAGATTGTTAATTGCAACCTGCAAATATAGTATATTATGACAATAACGCTCACAGATAAACAGGACCTCTTTCAATTCAGTTCCAGATAATAATATTTCATAAATAAGAGAACCTCCCAAAAAGACACATATCTGACATACAATGATGATAACAAGGTTTTATATCATACTCAGAAAAATAATTTGCCTTAAACTCACATGCATTGAACCACTTTATCCAAACAATTCACTATTATAGGAATTCATTA
The DNA here is from genome assembly GCA_932294295.1 of Alitta virens. Lineage (NCBI taxonomy): Eukaryota > Metazoa > Annelida > Polychaeta > Phyllodocida > Nereididae > Alitta > Alitta virens. Next base: position 103,497 of record OW028576.1, on the reverse strand, counting down.
TTGCTGAAAGAGTTATTTATTCACTTATATATCCCCAAAACCATGATCAGTATATTCGACAAAATCATCGAAAAAAAAAATAAAAATTCAATACCTGAGCAATAGCGGTGATGATTTTAGGCCCACCGCTTCCTCCAATCACAAGAGCAGGTGTCCCCTTTGACGTAACAAATAAGGATGGAGACATTGAGGACATTGGAATCTTGCCTGGTTCAATGAAATTGGAAGGAGATGCAGGAACGCCGAAAGAATTGACTGTCCCAGGGGTCGAGAAGTCGTCCATCTCGTTGTTGAATACGATGCCAGTTCGGCGACCTTTTACTTTTGAGCCAAAACTGTACGATAAATAATTGACGTTTTGGGATAACTTGTGTTAGAAATGATGCATTGTTAAGCCAGAGAGTTACTGAGCTGTTGCTAGACTTTGATTCCTGAGAAAGCGGTGAATATCAGTGACTCAGTATGGCAATCAAATGAGTCTACTGTAAATAAAGTTTTATCTTGTCTTATCTTATATTATTTTATCTGGTGAAACAAGTCACTGCAGTGTATACAGCCACAGTTCATGAAGAGCTCACATCAGTGTTATCATGTGTCATATCGCAGGTATCATGAGTTTTTAAGCCATGGTTACAAATCTGCCCGTATTTTCAGTACATGGTTCACGATCTGTCCAGATTTTTAAACCATTATCAAGGATCTGTCCACTTTTTCAGACCATGGTTAACATTAACCACCTGACTATTTGAATTAAACCACTAAAGAAACTTACTACAGATTAACAGTTGAAGTTATTCCTACAGCATTTCCAAACTGATCGATGACACTGACATGACTAGTGCCCGAGTCGGAAGAAAATTCAAATGCAGGTTCATAATAAGAGACGTTAAATGTCTTCTTGTCGTCTATTTTGTTCCTAATGTATGCAGCGTACCCTTCAGATGTCATGTTTTCCATCAACTGTAATTAAACAACAATTACATTGGTATGAATCACATCAGTACGGTGGCCCAGGTCTCTTTGTGATATCGCGGTTTCATGGGGGAGAAAGTAACCTTCGTACCATGAAAGTAAAAGTTTTCTCCAAAAGAAAGCACCAATTTTCGCACCAAAAACAGAGCTGTATTTATATCCATTGATAGAGAAACACTCGCCAAGGTGGGGGGGGGGGCGGTCCTGCTGGGTGCCCAAGTCCCCTCTTTTGCAGTCTGGGAGCCTGTGTTAGGCACTGAATACTGGTTAATAAGGTATTAACCAGTATTCTATGTAAGATACATCTACAGATATGGTCGTATTAACAAGCTTTTGTAACCTGATCACGGAGCCTCTGGCCAGCGTGAATGGAAAAAAGGGGGAGGAGATAGATAGATAAATATGGAAAGTGTAGCCCTCTAAGGCAAGGTCTTGCTGCTATCAAGGGTTGATTGATGAGATGAGATGAGATGAGATGATGAGGAGGGATGAGGAGGGGATGAGGAGACAGAGGAGTGCAGAAGATGATGATTGGAGGAGTTAAGGAGAGAAGGAGGATAAGGAGGATGGGGACTGAGGAGGATAAGGAGGAAGAGGAGGAGTAAGTGGATGAGGAAGTGGAGAAGCGGTGGAAAATGTAGCCACTTCTACAAAGTTGCATACCTGCAATTAATTTTATTAGCCTTCACTTTCGTGGGGCGAAACCTTCACTGTCGGGGTTTGACACTTACTACCACCTTTCTATTACTTTCATAGTACAACGGTACTATCACTAGTGCAACGGTACTATCACTGTCATAGTGCAACGGTACCATCACTGTCATAGTGCAATGGTACTATCACTGTCATAGTGCAACAGTACCATCACTGTCATAGTGCAATGGTACCATCACTGTCATAGTGTAACGGTACTATCACTGTCATAGTGCAACAGTACCATCACTGTCATAGTGCAATGGTACCATCACTGTCATAGTGCAACGGTGCCATCACTGTCATAGTGCAACGGTACCATCACTGTCATAGTGCAACGGTACCATCACTGTCATAGTGCAACGGTGCCATCACTCTCATAGTGCAACGGTGCCATCACTGTCATAGTGCAACGGTACCATCACTGTCATAGTGCAATGGTACCATCACTGTCATAGTGCAACGGTGCCATCACTGTCATAGTGCAACGGTACCATCACTGTCATAGTGCAACGGTACTATCACTGTCAGGGTGCAATGGTACCATCACTGTCATAGTGCAACGGTACCATCACTGTCATAGTGCAACGGTACCATCACTGTCAGGGTGCAAAGGTGCTCCTGTGCACTAACAATTGTGACAGTATTTACAAGTCCTTGGGACTTTTACTTTATTTTGCCTTTCAAGTATGACTGTAAAAGACAGAAACATAATGTAAATGGTAAACAGATCAATATATTAAGTGATTTTGAGTCCTAAAAGAGAGTTTAGCCCCCTGACGCATGATGTTTATCCTTGGTGACAGAAGAAATAGGAATGTCCAGGCCATGTAATACATAAACATAGGCGAATATACTGTATTGGCAATTGTATTACATCTCCATGAGGTATTTATCATTTATTTATAAAGTGATATGGTACATATTTTATTGTTGCTATGACATGAAGTAATGGTCTGGGCGAAGTTGTTACCCATTGAACATCTCATCATTTTAGAGCATCTGTCAGCAAAGTTGTGGCGATAATAACGACATCCAGGGGCAGATAAAACAAATACTGAAATTCTAGTAGAATATATCCCTCATCTACAATCGTTCATGGTCAGAATTTACCACACCTTTGTTTACTAACACAACTTTATTTACAGTTGCAACATTGTTTACAGGTGCTATGTTGTTTACATCTGCAACTTTATTTACAGTTGCTGCTTTGTTTACAGCTACAACTTTATTTACAGCTGAAATTTGTTTACAGCTGCAACTTTTTTTATAGTTGCTACTTTGTTTACAGCTGCAACTTTATTTAAAGCTGCTACTTTATTTACAGCTGCAATTTTATTTACAGCTGAAATGTGTTTACAGCTGCAACTTTATTTACAGTTGCTACTTTGTTTCAAGCTGCAACTATATTTTCAGCTGCTACTTTATTTACAGCTGCAACTTTATTTATAGCTGCTACTTTTTTTACAGCCACATATTAAGATTAACCTTTTTTACAGCCACAACTATGTCAAATGTTTGCTTACTTCCGTCACTTCCCAGAAATCCTGATCGCCCAAGGCTGACCTCTTGGCAAACGCAAACTTGAAGGCCTCAATGACCCTGTGCTGAGTTAGACTTCTACCTGACCTCTGTTTTACGTCAGACTGACTAAAGTTGTACCCTATAGACAGAATAAATTAGAATTATATGGTCTACCTGTAGATTAAAATCAGTATAATATTATATAATATTTAATGCACTAATCTCATAAAAGACTTCAATTTTCAAATTTTCTTTCTGATAGAAATTTTCTGTCATGCAGTCTGCTCGCAATCCCTGCACATTTACAGATACTCAAACTTATTACAGTAAATATTTTATAAGTTAACATTGAGGAAACAGACGAAGAATTATTTCACCTGCTCGAGCGACACTAAAAATGGCAATACTCATTGCTGGGCCAATGAAAATACTTGCCATTACCCAGTGTACTATAGGCCAATCAGAAATAATCTTACACCATGACGCTATGACACTAAAGCCTTCTGTGATTGTGCAATAAGTTCATGTTGCATCCAAACAGAAAGAAGATGAATAACCAAACTAATTTAGGGTCCATGCACGGTGATCTTTATCCATGGGAAAATTAGAATTTTGCAACTTCAGCTAATTTGAATATAATATCATATGTTGTCGTTGGCGACTGATCAATAACTTTGCCCTGTCCATACTGTCATTTGTGATCTTTCAAAAACTTTATAGCAGTAGATTTCAAAGACTTGAAAACAAAATTCCAGAGGACATCATGTGAATCCAGGGCTCCCATTGGCCAATGCAATCTCTCAGCCAATGGGAGTCAAGGATTCACATGATGTCTGCTCCATTAAGTTTCTTAGTTTGTGAAACCAGCTGTAAAGCACTAAGTTCTTTTATATATATAAATTATTTAAGTACACCATATCATAGTTTGATACTCTACCCTACCCTACCCCATTCTACCCTACTCTACTCTGCTCTACTCCACTCTACTCTACTCCACTCTACTCCACTCTACCCTGCTCTACCCTAGTCTACTCTACTCCACTCTGCTCTACCCCATTCTACCCTACTCTACTCTGCTCTACTCCACTCTACTCCACTCCACTTTACTCTGCTCTACCCTAGTCTACTCTACTCCACTATGCTCTGCTCTACTATACTTTATTCTACTATATTCTATCACACCATACCATCTAGTATCTGCATGATGTGTTGCAGCACAACTCCACTAGAGGGCGGTGGCACTCCGTATAATGTATAGCCGCCATTTGGAAGGTTTATTTTCGTAGTTTCTTTGAATTTAGCTTTGTAATTTCTGAGATCTTCCTCTGATATTATTCCACCTGAATAAAGATAAAGACAGATCAGATAATAAGGGAATAATGATTTAAAGTGTTAGAAGGCAGTAACTTACATTACACGAAAAAGACTATTATATATAGATAATTAAAAGACTCATATAAACAAACCAGCATCTGCAATATCGGCCACGATATCCCTTGCCAATGACCCGTTGTAGAATGTGAAGGGGTCAAGAGCAATTCTTTGCAATGTCCTCGCCAGGTTCGCATCCTTTATGACGTCACCTTCTTTGACCAAATCTCCATCACTTTTGACGAAAACGTCTCTTCAAGAAAATACATTGGAAAGGAATTATTGATGTCAGTTGACAGTAGCCACATGCAATTATTTTGAGTGATTAAAGCTACAATAAAGGTCCCCTTGCTAGCATCATGCCTTAATGTGAGGTTTCCATGGAGTTTCACCCAAATTTCTCGCCAAGTAAATGTTTTCAGTCGGTCTGTTTGCCTGCCTCACCTCAATGTAGGGGAGTTCCGGATTACGTCAGCCTCAGCGACCACAGCTTTTACTAAAGTTTTCCCCACAGGGAATCCCTGAGTCAGCAGCCGAATGGTCGGATGAAACAAATCTTCCCAGTCGACATTTCCGTATCGTGACCAACCTTCATAAAATCCCAGAAGCTCACCAGGAACTCCGATAGCCTTTCCACCTAAAAATAAAATAAAGAAAATTCAGCGTGCAATTTGAAATGGAATGAGGTGACAGTATCATTGCATGGGAAGGGGGCAACCACTGGGTCCCGGGTTCAATTCTAGGTTGAGCTTAAGTTGGATGGCTGTTTCATCTGTCATCTCATTGCCATGTTCCTTGCCTGTCCTAATTAGCCCATCATGATGATGACGATTTTATTGAGGCACAACAATTTTACAAAATGAAATATATAAAACTTTGTATGAAAATGATGTGTGCCTTTGGGAGACTACCCTAAGACAGTCATGTCGCTTTTGGGGAGCCACCCAGTGGAGATACAAGCCAGATACTTATCTACATAGTTATTAGAAATTTGGTTTTATTTAAATTTATTACGAGGAATTACCACAAACAAAGCATTTCCGAATGTTACAGTCAGTTGAATATAATTGTATTATTGTTTCTTGCATACTTAAAAGGCTAGGGTTTAAATTTTTTCTTTTATCAAATTTACCATTCTTTCATATATTTTTGGTAGTCGGTAGTGTATACTTTGTTTTGCAAATGCATGTCTTACTAAAGGTATTCCATAAATGTTTTGATCGAGTATGATATATCAGTTGTGATCTACCTGCCTGCAAGTTACTTTTAATCAAATTGAAAGCGAGACAAAATTAGTGCATTGTAAATATTGAATAAAGCATTTTTGGGTAATATATCTTAGTTTGAATAATATTCCTACCATTTTGGCAATTATATTAACAATCATATCGATATGTGGTCGCCATTGTAAATTTTCTTTTATTATTATGCCAAGAAAATTGGACTCTTTGACATCTTCAACTTTAGTACTGTCTATCGATATTCTTGGTTTATTTACTTTTTTTTAGGCATTTGGAAAATCATAGCATAAATTTTGTTTACAATTTAAAGATCAGATGGAGAAATACAAAATGTAAAGCCCTAATCCACCCACCATTATTATGCACATTGAAGTTAAAAAAGCAGTTATATATTGACAAGTAGTCAACAGTGTGGGAGCAACTATACTTCATAAAAATAACTACAATAGGTTATAACTTATCGCTATGATGTCCAAACATGGATTTTAAGAAATTATTTATGATAACCGTAATATGTGAAAGTTGTAACACGTGAAAGTGGAAACTGTGAACTGGCAAAATGCTTCCAATAATATTTGTCAGTCATAGTTTCTATCAGTGATCATGAGAGAAGTACATTCATGATTTTATGATATTTTAATTAACCGAACCAGCAAAAGGTCACCTACCTAGAACTGAGGATGTTGAGTCATTGACGTACATGTATTTATGGGCAGCTGCAGGAGCCATTTCCCTGGCTATTAAAGAAATTGCTTCCCTGTCTCCCCCAGCTCTGGGCCTGCGTGAGAAATACAAATAAACTAAAGTGGTTGGGTGCCCTAGTACATGGCCAATTGTGCCATGTGCGTTTTCCATGTGTTTGGATTTTTGCCTCATTATAGTAAGCTAAAAACCATGCGTTTTCCATGCGTTTATCCTTCTCATGGAAAACACACGTGGCACATTTGGCCATGTAGTTAAGACATCCAGTCTGGCAATTCCACAGGTTCTGGGTTAGATCCTCGGCCCAGGCATGCTTCACAAGATGTTGGACACATGAGGTGTGAAATCGGAGGTGTCTTGTACTCAGTGTCTATCTTGAGGCAAGTAAAAGACCTCAGCTATGAGGTAAATGTGTAATATGGTACGGACTCCAAGCCTTATCATCTCATCATTACATCTGCCTGGTTATATAAACAACTAAGATTCCGACCAAGCAGCATGGAGACATTATTAGACAAGGAGACAATGACACTTTTACCCTGTGTACTATGGAGCAATAGGGTGTGTAAGTTAAGGTGAAGGTATGATCACTTCTGTAGAGCAATTCACGCCATTGAAAAAATGAACAATTGGAAATTGTCAATGGGATGACAATTTTTAAAGTCATCGGAACAATCTAGTACAGCATTTTTATTGTCATATTTATCACCCACATGCCAATATCTGTCAAAATTTCACGTAAATAAACAAGATTAGTAGCGGTCGAGTACTCGCCTCACTTCATGGGTTAATTGCTCAAATTCCAAGTGGCCTTATCTATCATATTTTTGGGGTAAGTCTTCATGTAAAAGTTGTTTTTTCTTCGACAACTTCAATGATGCCATTCTGGACGTGGTTGCCAAAAGTAGTTTTTTCATGACCTCAAAATCAACTTACTTATTCTCTGTAGTTACTGCTACAGATTATCTAAAGTTGTCACTTATGGATTATTTGGGTGAGAAGGGTTTTCCCTCATGGTATATCAATAAAAAAATCAGCCTTAAAAGTATGTGGAAAGAGATTCCTTGGCAGAGACACTACAATAATCTGCTTGTACCTTTGGTATATAATCGCAAAATGACCGCCTCCTATACCACTGCTCTGCGGGTGGACCGCCCCACCGCATATCATAGTCGCAATGGCTGCATCTACAGCTGTGCCTTTCTTCCTGCCCATGATGTCACTGAAACAAAAGGTTGATGCATGAAAGACGGTAAAGGCAAGTGGCAAAGGTTCTAAAACTTCAAGTCAGGCATTTGGAATTAGAGTTAGCTGCCTTTTCAGCCTTAATGTATGTATGTTAGATAGCTGGATAGATAGATAAATAGATAAAGAGATAGATAGATAGGTAGACAGATATATAGATAGACAGATAGACAGATAGATAGATATATAGATATATAGATAGATAGATAGATAGATAGATGGATAGATAGATAGATTATAGATGTGTAAAGTGCAGCTCATTGAGGCAAGTTCTTGCTGCTATCGAGGGTTGATCGATGCATTCGTTAACCAGAAAAACCATAGCGTATCTATGATGTTGTTTGTGTTATATGTGTAAACCTGATTGATATTAGTATTGTTTTGTATTTATGCTAATAAATGTTATCTCTTTAGTGTAATATTACCAAACCTACACTCCAATTTGAGCACATATTTCAGTATCAGTTGCGACAGACGCGAATCGATATTTCCCCTGGTTTGATGCCGGGTATCCCTTCACTTTCTTTTCATCTGTTCTGGCTGTGAAAGATGATATTTCTGGAGAGACGACTGCATCTTCTTCATCAGCTTTCCTCAACCCCAGACTCAGTCCAATAATCAACGCCACTATGATGAAGAGCACAGCACAGGCCAGGATGACATTGCGGGTTTTTGGCGACATGCTGAACTAAAGAAATAAAGGTTTTTGGAAGAAGTGCAGTATGGCGTACCCAAATGTATGACCATATCTAGCGATCCTCGTTAATACATGATGTCAAGTGCCGGAATTCCATGAATGACGTCACAAACAGCGGTGATTTTAATTTTTCACGGCGAGAACGATGCTATTTTTCAAATCCTCAACTGCCCTTGGCAGACGTTATTTTTGTTGCACTAGAGCTTTACAATTTGGTGGGTGTTGGTCAAAATAATGATATGTTTAAGCTTGTCAAATATGGTCATAAATTTGGGTCAGCTATACAGCACTAAACCCAGGTTTATTCTATTTTATTAATTTGGCATAAAATTTGAAGGTAGTTGTTGCTGCCAATATCCAATATCTGCCGAGATTGCATATTGGGCAGGATATTGTGTCTATTAGGCCGATAAGCAGGTCTTTGGGCGACAAGCTAACCTTTGGGCTGGCTCGCCAAAATCCCCTATGACTTATTCAAGACTATATAGTCTTTGGGCTTACCGGTGAATACTTCTAATATCGCTCACTGGCTTTTCTCAGAAGGCTTTGCGTAAATTGCGGACCATGCAGACCGTTCGGTTCTACGCTAATGCATGCAAATATATTCTTATATACTTTTCACTAGCGGATCAAGCCCTGACTCTACAGGGAGGGGGGGAGGGTCTCTACTGCGGGGGGGGGGGGCAAATCATGACTGTCAGTCATATCATTCTTTTATAGGCCATATGTAGGCATTAAGGCTGCCCCAATGCCCCCCCCCCCCAGTGATACAATTCTTTATTATATTCTAAACTGCTGGACACAGTAGCAATTTTTGCACAGATGGTGTAAATATCTGATTCAATATGTGTAATAATTTAATTCGATTATATAATTAAAAAAGAAAAATCTATTTATTATTCTTTTTTATTTTTTAATGAATGTATTGTGAATATTATAAAGATGACACCGCAATGAGAATGATGAATATATGCAATTAAAAGACAATCTCTGATTATGATACTTGATTTATAACATTTTATTATATTAAGCCATAATTCTACTTTCAATATTTCGAGAGAGCAAATAATCTGTAAAAAAAAGTGAATTCTAGCAATTAGAAGTATAAACTGCAGAAGAAAATGGATCTGGAACAGAGTAAGACCACCCTCCAGAACAACTAAAGCTAAAGCTATATTTACTTAATTTCTTTGAGATATATATATGTTGAGTCCTGCTCACTCAACAAATAAGACTGTATTGGTATTAATTCTGAAATTTATCAAATTACTGTTTGAATGTTTTATATTTAATAATATTTGGAACAATTTTTTAAAAAGATATTTTATTTATAGAGGATCCACAATCTGGAATAATTTACCTGAAGAAGTTCAAAATGCCTCCACCACTGAATGTTTCAAGTCTGACCTAAAAACTCATATTACTACAAGAATTGTTTGTACCCACGTATGCCTACATTTATTTATTTAATAATCATGAAATAAATGACACAAACGCCCAACCTAAACTTAGGACCTATAAAACATTTAAAACCTGCTACTGCATTGAGCCATACCTACTATTAAATCTGCCCAAAAAATATACAGTAATATAGCAAGATTCAGAGTTAGCTCCCATAATCTTAAAATTGAAACTGGTAGACATGAATCCCCAAAAATTCCTTTGCATGAGAGAATATGTGAATATTGTGACAGTGGGGAAATAGAAGATGAAACTCACTCCTTACTGACATGTAATAAAAATGAAATACCAAGGCTAGAATTACTTAATATAGCAAGAGATAGTATACCTAATTTTCATGACCTAGACAAATCTCAACAATTCCAAGCCCTATTGTCATGTAAGAATCCAGAAGTGCTAAAGGCATTAGGCAACTTTCTAAATAGAGTTTTTTCATAATGTTAATTCAGTATTGGTGCCCCCCTTCCACTAGACAGGGAACCTTTCAATTCAAACACCCCATTATGACAATCTCAGAGGTCAGCGCAATGTTGCTATGAAGATCCCACTCATTGACCCAGCCCATGGACACCCCCTTTCACCGTTTCAGAGGTCAGCGCAATGCTGCTCTGACGACCCCACCCACTGACCCAACCCATGGACACCTTCTTTTGCCATTTTAAACTGACTTTTTTATTCAAATTTGTTTTGAAATCATTACAGTATTACCCACTTGAAGTATTGACCTGTACAGTATTAACTCTCATTTTTAGATTCATGTATGTATATGTAAACAAAACTGGAACCGACTTGCGTTTATCAAGTAAATATTTAGAAATACTAGTAGATTATAGATTGTATATATAGTAGATGTAGACACTAGACTTGTTTTTGTTATGTTGTATATTTGTTTGTTTTGTAATGTTGTATGACACATGTATCAATTCCTGATATCAGGCTTGTCAATAAAATGATATATATATATATATATAATAAGAAAACAAATACAAAATAAAAATGCACATATTGCGCAATAAAATCCAACTATTGCAATAATTATAAACAGCACAATTTTTCATCAATAAATTTTTGCAATTTAATAATATATTCATTGCAATGTTTCCAATAAATTTTGTAATATTTGGAAACATTGCAATGATTCTATTGACTTCTTAATTCTTTATTCTTTTAACCATCAAAATCATACAAATCACTATTCTGGGTTGAAATCCGCCGTTCCGCAACTGGTAACATGCTGTTTAAGGCCAGTATTGAAGCGACCTCTCATGGGACAGATAAGAACTATAAAGATCTGGCAAGCCGATTTTGGATAATTTGATAGGTTCGATTTCTTATTATTTCGCTCAGTACCTATTTTGGGGATATTTTGACTATTTGGGTTATCATTAATGCCGGACATGCGAACGATAACAGGACCATACCAGAATGGGATTGATATTCAAGAACACAAAGAGCAGACTATCAGGTAAACGTGTTGTAAAATCCTCAGTGTAGTTAGTGACATACTATGTCTCCTTCCAGTATCTCATAGTCTCAACATAATGATAATTCAAAACAGTAAGTTGTGTCAAGTTGGTCTGCTCTGCATGTTGGTCAAAACCAAAGATGCCAGAAACATTCCATGTTTATTATTTATATGAATTCACAAGACAAAGGCCCCTCCTTAATGGAGGGGGTAAAATTCCCAATCACCATTCGATCTCCTCATCTGGGACCAGGCACACCCCTCCCAACTGTGCTCCCTCCCCTCCCAACTGTGCACCCATGGTCAGTCATCCATTATCCCCCAAACCCCACAATGGACAAACTCACTCATGCATAAATTCTATACCCTCAAGGGCACACAGTCACACAGGACAGGTGGCAGGCAACCTGACCCACACCCTTCTCCCCTCATTATCTCCACACCCCAGGAGATTGTATAGTCATTAGGCCAGGAAGATCCAATCTCCCTTGATCCCATTTCGGCCATCAGGATCAAGATCATACAGTGGAGTATGATCAGGCCAGCTGGCCATGGTTCATTGATGGATCCCCTGTCTTCACTAATGACTAGTACATTGTCCAAAATGGGACCACAATCAGTGATGGCCATCTGCAGCCACCACTTCCACAACTCAGAACATTGCACATTGAATTTACAATCATCATTTAGTTAAATTAAAGAGCAAAAGGCCAGTGCCTTTTACACTGCTCATCATCATTTGAGTTAGATGTATACACATACTAAGATAATTAACCTACTTTACACAAAGAGAATGACTCTATCCTACTTTCATTGACCATGAGTCAGCATATTCATTCTATTACCATAACTATTATTACAAATACATCTCACTTAGCAAAAATGATGAGTCCATCCTAGCATTTACACCACTTGACACTTTTATATTTATATAGCAAAAAAATTACATAATCACATAGACAAAAACCCTAATGTCACTACATTTATCCACTGAATCCAGCGTATTCATCTTCATAAAAAAACTTCTTGATCTGTAGGAATTGGGTGTCGGTGTTTTAGAACTCATACACTTAAATCAACACTTCCGGATCATATAATATCATACTACAACAATCACACAATATTTGCATAGATAGTGGCCGATCCTAGCTCCAAGTGCCTCATGGATCATATTGTCTTCATCTGATCCCTACCGCACTAGTCTAGTTGCAGATCAAAGCCTAAAGTCAAAAATGTTCCAAATGAAGAGGATTTTGTCCAAGATCTAGGTACCTTAGACCTCGGCAATATCCTGACATGCACTGCCCACTGGTAGCTTGATGGTGGCATTATCCCCAGCCACCCTGTAACTGGCTGATCTTCTGGACAGCAGGGTTCTTCCCTGCTTTTTCCTTACGCAACATGGGATCCTGGCCACCAGCCGCTTGATCCAGGGATTTTTCCTCGCAAACCAATAGGCCAGGCCCACAAAGATCAGAATGGTCACCAAGGTGGACATCACAAATGCAGTCAAGGGGGCATGTTGTCGGAATTGCACCCAGGGCCTCTGGCTCACCTGTATGGCACTCATCAAGACATCCTGACTAATATCATTAACTTGAGCCGTAGATACGCTCTTCAGCTGAGGGAAGGAGTCAACCAACGCTTCGAAGCCCAGATTCCTTGTAAAGTTGAACTGTCCTTCTACGTGTATCAGGGGCAGCACTATGTGACGGGCCATGTGTAGCTCTGGAATGCAGTGAACTCTCCAACCGGTGCCTGCAATGTTGCAAGGAGCCGGACAATGCATTGCGTAAGTGCCTGGCCCCAACTTCTGGGGAGGATAGACTTTTCCTGGACAATGGGCCGAGATAGACTCTCCCCAGGTCATCACCACGATGGTTCGCAAGGACACTCTCTTCACTGTGGTGACATTGGCTTGCTTCACAATGTCGAATCTGCACCCTTTCACGAGCTCGGATTGATTAAATATCAGACCCCGAGCACACGTCATGTGTCTGGCGTCAAACAAAGGGCCTGCACGACAGACAAGTGGCTCACCTCCAATACACGCCTCCGGCTCGAATAATAGGCCCGTGGTTGTGTCCACCCCGTAGCTGCTCCCCACATCTATCTTCACAGTCATGTTAGACCCCCTGATGGGGACTGGGTAACTCTGTATATTATAGAGCAGGTAGCTGGCCTTGTTGATGGTGGGCACGTTGAATCGAAAGATGAGCCTGTTTCTATCGATGACTATGGGCTCAATGTGCAGGTGCCTGTAATACCATGTCAACTCCGGCACTACATCATTTCCAGACTGGGCTATAGCATTTATCGTGTTTCTTAGCACATAGGGGCTGACGATGTCTTCAGTCAAATCTCCTCGCTCCAGCGCTCCACGTTGCTGTTGATAGAGCCGCATCTGCTCTCTATACCCCTCGAATAAGTGCTCACACTCCTCTACAGCTCGGTCAATCTCCATACGTATCTCTATATTGCTCAACCTCCAATCAACATTTGACAGCTTCTTAGATAATCCTCCAACGTATTTATTCAACTGGCCCACATGATCGTCAACTTGAGACAGAGCCACAGACACATTCTTGATATACAACCTGTTTTGATTGACCACCGTCATCATTCGGTCTGACAGGTGTAGTATGTCCTGTGTCCTGGCCTGCAATATCCTGGTGGCTTCCTCGTAGTGCCTCACCTGGGAGTCCGTGGCCACTCCAAAGAGCACATGCAACCCTGTTCCAATAAAATCGAAGGCTCCTCTCCTCTGGCGTCCCATTGGAGTAGGAGGATCACTTCGACTCCGTCCTGCATAACTACCATCCAGGGGTTGCAATCTCCTCAAGCGCCACTCCCAGGATCTCTGTATATATCCATGCACTTTGATGTCTTGCCGACTGTCTCGCACCAGTTGTATCAATGCGGCCAATTGTGCGGGGTAACGAGGAGTCTCCAAGGTTACCAGGACCACCCAGGAAGCCTCCAAAGTCCTGAGTGAGGCCCCTCCTCGCACCAACACCCCATCTGTCAGTTCCCTAGGGGGGGTGGGTCTCTCCATCATATCTTCCTCCGTCATTGTCTTGGGTGAGACTTCCCTCAGCATGGGGTCCAACACTCCTGTCCCTTGGGCTCCAACCTGGGCAGAAGTCCCTGACAACAACGATATGAGTAACAGGAGTGCCATGCCCACCTTAAAGAGTCTCTGGGGCCGAGTCTTCTTGAGGAGAGTCATCATCTTTAGCATGCTTGACCTCTCTGTCGCTTTCTGTGGTAGATAAACGACGTTTTAGAAGCTCGAAGTCCTTGTGAGAGTCCTTAGTTGCACGTTGGAGTCCTTCGTCAGAGTTGCTGGGATCACTTCGATCCTTGCGCTTCCTTAGGCTGGGATCCACGTGCACCACCTTGCGGTGCCCTCCTCCTAGTCCTGCTTGACCTCCTTGTCTCTTCCGAAGAGAGCTGTCAATATGCACCGACTTCTCAGAGTTTCCCTGTCTGTCGTTGGATCCTTTTCTCTTCCTGTTCTGTCGCCGTGGTGGATCACTGTCACTATCATCCGCGTAGTACTGGCTCTGCTTGGCGTGTCTGGACAAGTAGGGACGATGCCGCTTACTGTTATGTCCACTTGGGAGAGGCTTGTTATAGTCATCTCCACTCGTATCAGAGGACCTTGGCCGCCGCTTCCTATTGGCTGTTGGCTGCAGAGGCTGGTCATCAGACATGCTCCACTCATGTTCGGACAAAGGTTGATCCCCAGAGTGCGAGGGGGCGGAGTTTGCCCCCGACCCTGGTCCCTCCCTTATCGGCGCAGGGGGCGGATCCTGAGCTTCCTCTGGCAGGGCAGGGGGCAGTTGCCATGGCCTGGGAGCGATAGTCCTATTGTTGACTTTCCTTTTTGGCCTGGGGCGTATTTGGTCCCACGCCACCTCAGCATCCACCACTCTCACTTTCTCACGGTTCAGCACCTTCTGCTTGCCAGTGGGCTGGTGTGTTATCCATACCACCTTCCCTCGCGTCTGAGTAACTAGCCATTCTGGATCCCACCTGCTTGTCAAAGTCAGGGGCTCCTCCGCTTTGATCACCACTGCATCTCCCACCTTTACGTCAGAAGCATTGGCCCTCAAGGCCAGCCTCTCCCTGTTATATTTCCTAGATTCTTCTGTGAGATGTTGAGCTGTTCGAATCGCCTCATACAGTTCATGAAGCCTGCCATAGACCATGTCTCCTGAGGACAGGGCCCTATGTAGAGGCAGTCGCGGTCTGCGTCCATAATGCAGAAAAAATGGGGAATGTTGAGTCACATCGGACACGGCACAATTGTAGCACAGTACTGCAGGTCCCAACTGCTCCTGCCACAATGATGTGTCATTATTAACCAATTTGCCCACAATTTCCTTCAGTGTCCGATTAAACCGCTCAATTCTGCCATTAGACTGCGGGTGATATGGAGTCGTCCTTTTATGCTTCACTCCCACGGCTGACAAATATTGTGTGAAAGCCAGGGCATTGAATTCCCTGCCTTGGTCGGTCAATACAGTGTCCACATATCCATGCCTGGGGAAGTATTCCTGATGTAATCTGGCCCATACACATTCACTAGTCTTCCTGGGAAGTGGGTAACACTCTGCATAGCCAGAAGCATGGTCAATTATGGTCAATATGTAATTATTCCCCTGATTTGAAGTTATCAGGGGGCCAACCAAGTCTAGGGACACATATTGTCCTATGCTTTTGGCAAGAGGCATTTCTCCCATCGGTGCATGCTCCTTCTTCTTCCGATGGACCAGACACGTGGCGCACTTCAGGACCCAATTCTTTACATCTGCCCTCATCCCAGGCCACACATAGCTCTCTTGCACCTTACGCATTGTTTTTACATAAGCCATGTGACCTACCTCCAGGTGAGCCTGTCCTATCAGCATCTCTCTATATTTTTCTGGCACCACTAGGCGGTGATACTCAGCCGCATACTGATAGGGTTTCTGTATTGAGTATAGGAGCCCATCAATGACCTCATAGGGACTGTCTGGGTCATGTCCCTCTCCCCACTGCTCCATAGTCCTCTGTGCTGCCTGCACTTCTGCAGGCACCAGGCCACTTCCTAGCACTGGCATGACTTCATCAGCTGGCAAGCCAGGAGGCAATTCGTCACCCAGTCTCCATTCATCGATGTCAAAGGTGTCCAGCCTCTCTGGCCTAATCCTGGACAACATGTCGGCCCTCACATTCAATTTTCCCTTCCGGTATTGCACTTTACAACCATATTCAGCAAGCAGCACCGCCCATCTTTGAATCTTGGTATTTTGCATCTCCTTCGTGAATAATGAAGTTAGGGGCTTATGGTCAGTGTAGGCTTCAAACTTAGCACCCCATAGATAGGGCCTGAACACCTTCAGGGCTGTTATGAGCGCAAAGGCTTCACGCTCTATTGCCGCCCATCTCCGCTGGGTGGGTGACAGCAACCTGGATAGATAACTGATGGGCCGTTCCACCCCCGTTTCCGGATCCCTCTGGCAGAGTATGGCCCCTATGGCTATGTCACTTGCATCAGTGTGTAGTAAGTAGGGATCTTTCGTGCGAGGGTGGGCCATGACATGCTCGCTGACCAGCAACTCTTTCAGCTTCTCGAACCCTCTTCTTTCTCGCTCTCCCCACTGAAACCTGGCGTGTTTACGGGTCATGGCTACCAATGGTTCAGACATCTCCGCGTAATTGGGCATGCATGAGCGATAATATCCAGTCATGCCCAAAAATGATCTGATATCTTTGACAGTTTTTGGGGGAGACATCCGACTGATGGCAGAGACCTTATCTGGATCCGCCCGCAGTCCCTTGCCGGTTACCACATACCCCAACAATTTCACCTCACTTTGCCCGAATGTACATTTCTTGGGGTTTAATGTTAAGTGGTACTCTTTGAACCGATCTACCACTGCTTGTAAATGCCTCGCGTGCGTCACCACGTCTGGGCTGTAGACCACTACGTCGTCCACGTATATCATACAGCACTGCCCAATCAATCCCCTGAGGACCTCGTCCATGGCCCTTTGAAAGGCGGCGGTCGCGTTCGACAACCCCATCGGCATCGTGGTGAATTCAAACAGTCCTCGGAAGCATGTGAACGCTGTCTTCTCCATGCTGGTCTGCTCCAGGGGCAGTTGATAGAAGCCTGATTTGAGATCGAGCGTGGAGTATATGGCAGACCCATGCAATTGATCAAAAACGTCCTGTATCAAAGGCACAGGATAGCAGTCTTTCTTGGTTATTGTATTAAGCTTAGTAAAGTCTATACAGAACCTGGGACCATCTGAGGGATCCTTCTTTTCCACCAACACCACTGGTGATGCCCAAGGAGACTTGGAAGGCACAATCACTCCTTGATCCAACAGTTCATCGATTTTTTGGCCAAGTGCTTCTCGCTTCATAAACGGCACCCTATAGGCCCTTTGCTTTATAGGTGCACCTGAGGTTTCTATCCGCACCTCTATTTCCTTGTGGCGCCCCAGGCGCTGCCCAGAAGCACTAAATGCCTCTGGATTCCGCTGCATGCACTCAGATATCTCCGCTGCTGCCCTCTGCGCCTCCGCAGTGTCACCCCTGGGCTCGGATAACTCCATGATATCTGCTTCCTGGCCTTGTCCTGGGGCAGGAATTAAAGCAAGGTCATAACCACGCCAATTCAATATCCCTTGTTCATAGTTTATGTGAGCTCCCTCCAACCTCATCACATCTCTCCCCAGGATGGCTTGATGCGATATTCCATCCACCACAATCATTTCCAGAGCTCCCAGATCATCCTCCCTCATCTGAGTCACTCCACACACCTTAAGCTCATGTCCAGTGACTCCCATGAGTCCTCTGGAGGCCCTCAATATTGGGAGCCTCTTCATTGTCTTACATATCTCCAAGAATTCCCTGCGCCGCAGCACCGTGCGTGCTGCCCCGGTGTCTACCAGTGCCCTCATATTAAGTCCATGAAGTCTCAACTTCACGAAGGCCCGGCAGTCCGCTGCGGCGCTTAATGCCCCCCCTGGAATCCATTTCCAGTTTGGGGTCGGCCTCCCTGACGATTTTCGCGACATTCTCGACGTAGATGTCCGGCCTTTCCACATGAGGCACAAATGGGACGCCCATCCTCAGTGAACCTCAAGGGAGGTCTACTCTGGGTGCCCAGAGGCCTTCTGGGCTCTGGTTTTCTGCGCGGAGTTGCATGAGAGACATCAGATACTCTCGTGGGCCTTGGTCCTCTGGAAGCAGCCATGAGTTTTGTAAATTCCTTGGATAACCCATTGACCCTTCTAGTCAGCTCAGTCAGTTCTCCACTTGCCTCTTTACTACTCCTCTCAGGCCTTCCACTCCCAACTGCCCCAATCTCCATGGGCTCATCTGGGGTGTCCTCTGGGGCACAGCCATTTAGCGCCCTGTACAGGCGGTATTCGTCTCCTTCATACTGAGCCACCTGTTCCATGGCGTCCACATAATCCTTGGGTCTTCCTTCTCGGACCACCCTCTCTACCACCTTCCTGTCTCTCATACCTCTCAAGTAGGCCCCCAGCATGGTGCGCTGCTGGTCCACATTCCTGTTGTCCTTGGGGTAGCCCAAGTCGGCCGTCTCCCTAAATCTTCTCCCATAAGCTGCCGTCGTCTCATAGGCTCCTTGTTGTACTTTTTCAATTTCGTCTCGCATCCTGTCAGCCTCATGTTTGGACAAAAAGGTAGTGGTCAGATGGGCCTTCAACGCAGTCCACTCCACTGTCCTTCGATCATCAGTGCTGTCCAAAAATCTCTCCAACTCCACCCTCAGTGCTCCCTCTGCTGTCTGAGCGGCCACAAACAATGTCCTCTTTGTATAAGGTATGGTCAGTTCCACATCCCTGAACCACTGCCTCAGTCTCCTGGTGGTTGATCCATCACACCCAGCCACTCGTTTTGCCTGAGCCTGGGCCTCATGTTTCTCTCCATTTTCTTGTATATGTCTGGTCTGAGTCTCTATCATGGAGGCTGTTGACCCATTGCTTGCTTTCTGTACCCTCAGAAATTCCTGGAACTGGTCGAGATTCATGATGACAGCTTTTCACATGGGCCCTCTTATATTGACAATTTCCTAGCTCATCTGCTCATTGTCTAATATTTCAGCATCTGCCCATTCTTACTTGTGCCAAACACAATAGCATAAAAACAGCCTGAGGTACTCTAGAGTCATAGAGAGTGGGTATTTCCAAGCTTTGGCTTTCCATTTCCAGGTCAATAAAGTTCATTAGTTCTTCCAATTCATTAGTGTTCATACCTTGCAGTCTTGACTGTATTTCAGTTTGTAGCTCCTGAATCTTCAAGTTGATGTCCATTCTTTTTCCTGATTTTGTTCTTCTCCTTTTGTGATTTCCAATTCCAAACAGATCACGTCGGGGTCACCAATGTAAAATCCTCAGTGTAGTTAGTGACATACTATGTCTCCTTCCAGTATCTCATAGTCTCAACATAATGATAATTCAAAACAGTAAGTTGTGTCAAGTTGGTCTGCTCTGCATGTTGGTCAAAACCAAAGATGCCAGAAACATTCCATGTTTATTATTTATATGAATTCACAAGACAAAGGCCCCTCCTTAATGGAGGGGGTAAAATTCCCAATCACCATTCGATCTCCTCATCTGGGACCAGGCACACCCCTCCCAACTGTGCTCCCTCCCCTCCCAACTGTGCACCCATGGTCAGTCATCCATTATCCCCCAAACCCCACAATGGACAAACTCACTCATGCATAAATTCTATACCCTCAAGGGCACACAGTCACACAGGACAGGTGGCAGGCAACCTGACCCACACCCTTCTCCCCTCATTATCTCCACACCCCAGGAGATTGTATAGTCATTAGGCCAGGAAGATCCAATCTCCCTTGATCCCATTTCGGCCATCAGGATCAAGATCATACAGTGGAGTATGATCAGGCCAGCTGGCCATGGTTCATTGATGGATCCCCTGTCTTCACTAATGACTAGTACATTGTCCAAAATGGGACCACAATCAGTGATGGCCATCTGCAGCCACCACTTCCACAACTCAGAACATTGCACATTGAATTTACAATCATCATTTAGTTAAATTAAAGAGCAAAAGGCCAGTGCCTTTTACAGTGTGAACAGTTCACAATTGGTTTATCAATTTCAATATATTATTCATTAATTACATAGATACTGCTATAAATACAATTAAAATGAGTTAGAACTATTTCAGGCACTTTACCTTTAGTGACAGTATTTATGCCACAATGCAGTACAATTATCCACGTAATATGCACTGGATTGGAAACTGACAAAAAATTATTTTCCTCATTTCTAAAAATTGTTTTTAAATCCCCTTAAATTTCATCTATCTTATTCATGGCATGTCAGTGTGGCTTTAAGCTTCGATGAATACTGTAATTAAAAAGAGCAAGCCTCGTTTTTCATCCTTTCAAACTAGATGCAAGATGCAGAAATAATCAATGGCAGATCCAGCCTTGAATCTACGGGGGGGGGGGGGGGCAAAATCATGACTGCTACATGTCCCTGCCAGTCATGATTTTGATGCAGGATGAAGATCATAAACTTTTCCCATTATTGGTGCCATATATGAACAATGACTAGGGTGTTCAAAGGTTTTAAATTACCCTTGTGTCGAACCAATAGATTTAAAGACAGTTTTATCCCTTTTTGTATTAATGAACTTTTTAAACACCAATAACCAGCATAAAACTCATTGTTTTTATTTATAGTAATGTAATTTAATTTTATAGCTAATTTAATTTTATCTTTTAACTTTATGTCTAGGATTTTATCTTTTAAGTGTATGAGATGTATGACATTTATTTTATATTTATTTAATCATACATTTTTGTACTTTGTAGCAATTTAACTGTATAGTTACAATTTAATAAAGAATATTCTATTTTTATTATTTTATTGTATAGGCCTGTGATAGACATTACCCCCTGGATCCGCCAATGGCAATAATATGCCTTGTGTTTTATTTTTAAACAAACTAGGTCATTATATTTTGCCTTATGTAACTATGAATACTCTTTTCCACTAAAAACAAGAATTTCCATAAAATGTTGAAACACAGCTCACCCGTGGCCAATAGCCTCATTTTCTAAACTCATACTGAACAATATGATGTTTTTGTCTTGTGTATATTCCGTGGTCTTGGTAGGCTCAATTGGTTTTTGATTATCTTGTATGATCCTATATTTCATTATATTCCCAGATTTATTTTTGCTTAATGACTTACAACATTTGCAATTATATTGTAAATATCGAAGTTTCAGACTGGTGAATAATTCTAACACAGAGCAGCCTCACACCCAAGATAATCCATTGTTCCGAAACTGAAATATGCAGGTCTTCATGTATGTGGGATCCCTATACAATTTCCCACATAATGTGGGATCCTTATGCACCCACTTTATTTGGGATCCTTATACTCTTTATTGCATAATGTGGGGTCCTCATACATTTTACCACATATATAATGGAGGTCTTCATACTCCACACCACATAATATGGGTTCCTCACATGGTGTTAAATATTCATTAGCAATATGTACATAATCACTTTATGGCATCAAATTATCTTTGAATTAAAGTCATATTTGTAACAAATAAATAAATGGACTTACCCGCTTTAGCATTTGGTTAAAACCACTATTAACGAGTTAAGTCAAAGGAAGTTTAAGGTTGAAGAGTTTCTCCGGCACTTTGCAAAATTCTCGCCTTGCCAGTGGCAGAGCTAGAAATCACCAAAAATCCCTCATTTAGACTGTTAGTGACAATAAGTAACATGTCAGGCATCTTTACTAACTATCAATATATTCTGTCCAGAATGAACCCCCAATAGCCATAATTGTGACCAGTGTTAGTCAGCATTATCCAAAGGTTAGTCACTTTTTGGTCAATGTCTGCTATGATTCTATGACATTTAGTCACATTGAGAATTTGTCATACATATGTCACTGTGCAAGAATAACTAAACTTGTCGAGGTGACTGACTGGTCAGTCAATATGACTATAGGGTCAGTCATTCTACACACTAGTACATGGCAAAATGTGCCACATGCGTTTTCCATGTATTTGGATAAACGCATGGTTCTCGCCTGATTATAACAAGGCAAAAACAATGTGTTTTCCATGCGTTTATCCAAGGCATGGAAAACGCATGTGGCACATTTGGCCATACTAGAAAAGGATACAGTTGAACTTGTACAGATTAAATGAAATGGACTTACCCTCTGTAGGATGTGGTTAACAGCATCTAAATGTTCTCGAAAAGTTCAGTTGATGTTTGTACAGCATTACAGACCACTTTATGGCAATTAAAGTCAAAGGAAGTTCCAGGTTGAAGAGTCCCATTAAGTCTATCAGTTCATAAAGATATGGGATGTTTAGTGACTAAGGTGTTCGCCTGCTATGCACAAGGTTGTGAGTTCGCACCCCCACCATGGCATCGATGAGATGGGTACATCCTTTCGCAACCGCTGCCTCACCCCACCCAAGTGCAATAGGCATTAGGCACCTTCGGTGAAGGCATTGGTGTGAGCCCTTAGGCCCTTGAGGTTAATCCCATGTTTAAGGCTAAAACTCCCCAGGGAGTTGAGAAAGACTCCAGATTGGCCTGTAGAGGATTTAATTGTGAAGTCATTTGAGACAGATTTTAACCAAAATATGCAATTATACCCAGACAATAACATCATATTTTTACATTAATTAGCTGATTAAAATGCCGAACCTTTCGATTCTTACTGGATCAAGGGTGTCATAAGGTGGGAATGTATATTTTACCCCTCTTTAAGATCTACTGGGTAGGCCCCTGCTTTTCAATTGAAGCTTCTCATGGCTTATGTTAGTACAAAGGGCACCCATGCAAGCGTGATGTTGGCTTTTTACTCATATAGATTTTTCCTTGTAATACTTTGGTGGTTTATGAAATAAACATACGGTGCAACTTTTTTTATAGTAGCATGTCAGACAGACAGACAGACAAAGACATTCACAAAGAGACACACGTATCATATAAAAACATTGATTGAAACATACATAGACAAATAAACAAGTAAAGAGATTTAAAAGGTTTTTTTCTCCATGTGTGGGAGGCCTCCCTGAGGTTATAAAACCGCTATCAAGAGGCCACCCAGGCTTTTAAAGGTAGGCTAAAATCTCCTGACTCACCGATTAAAATTTATCAAGTTAATAGAATATTTTAAGAATAATAATAGTTACAGTAATGATAATAGATTAGTATTATAATGACATAAAGTTATCTAAAAAAAAAAAAGAAAACAAAAAGGATTTTTTCTCACGAGTGACAATCACTAGTTCATGATAGGACAGAAACATCGATGAACAAATACTGAATGAATTTCACATGAAATTCACGTGCTATTGTTACAAGCAATTTTTAATTTTCTGTCAAGTATGTATTAGCTCCCCTTAGCTAGGACATTACACCCATCATACGAATTACCAATTTATCAGTGGAGCAATTAAAGAGTTATACAGAGGATCTGTCCAGTTCCTCCATGCCTTGGTCTCGCTACCCTGATTAGAGGATACACATTTTTGGTAAAAGCTATATAGTTAGTTTTTAATGACCTGAGATCCTATAAATTGATAGAATAAAACATTTCTCTGCTTTAAATCGACATAAGCATAGATACAGACTATGACGCGATAACACACACACACATTTGATTTTTTGTAATACATTTATTTCACTACTTTTGGTATATTTATAAATTACAGCCATGAATACATACAGTGTTTTGCACATGCTTATAAAATCACATAATTCTCTTTAAATAACCCATTAAAATTTCAGGTAAGATTTTAAGAATACCTTCCTACAATATCCATGGATCAGTTTTGTAATGCCTTTCTTGAAGTGTTCTTTCATAAACACTAGTGCTTATACATGGCCAAATGTGCCATGTGCGTTTTCCATGAGAAGGATAAACGCATGGAAAACGCGCGTGGCACAATTGGCCATGTAGTTCAAGTAAATGTTTGATTATAAATACTTTTGAGTATTGTCATTTCATATCAGCGTTTCAGTGTATATAGAGCTTAGAATTTTCTTAGCCATTGTGATATATTTATCTGTATATATTTTTTATCAATGATAAAAATTGTCCACTCTCTAGATGATTTTAGTGACCTACATGTGATGCTGGACCATGTGCCTTCAATTGGGATATTTATATTAAAATTGTGTCGCCCTTCTTCGTTCTTCAGTGTGTATGACGTCTATAGCCAGATGTTTCTTATCCGATGTGCTACAACGTTAGTGCGTGTGATGTGGTGCGTTGCGGAATGAAGAAGCTTAAAAAAATAGTCCAATCGGTAAAATCCTTGGTGCTCTAGTGTATGATAAAATCCATTAAAAGTTCAGGAGTTAATTCTTCATTTATGGCAGAGCAGAGTGCTGGTGGAAAAGCACTCGGTAGTGGCTGCTGATACTGATGATGCTGGTGTGTGTGTGTGTGATTAGGGCTTTACGTCCTGTATTTCTGCACCAGTTGGGCTAATTAGGACAGGCAGAGACCATGGCAATAAGACGAAGGAGGAAACAGCCATCCAACTTAGGCTCGACCGGGAATCGAACCCGGGACCCAGCGGTCGGAAGCCCAGAGCGCTACCTCTGAGTTAGACCCCCGCCCTGATGATGCTGGTAGACTATTCCACATAGTCTTACGAAAAAGCTATAATTAAAAGGGTTTATTGTGGCATGTGGGACCAATTTGGTGTCTGGATGGTTGTGACGAGTTGCAATAACATCTGGGAAAGGGATTCTCGCTACATGGCCAAATGTGCCACATGCGTTTTCCATGAGAAGTATAATGCATGGAAAACGCATGTGGCACAATTGGCCATGTATTTGGTTTCGTATCTAAGACTTGTAGAACAAGATCTTTTCCCCATGATGATATAAATATCTAAGTTTGAACACTAGCGTTTACTTTCATTCTTGGTATAAACACAAACCTGAAGCACTCTGGTGTTTAATCTCAATTCATGTTATTGTTGTTAAGAACAACACAGTCATCCACCCGTGAAGTTCAATGACTATTCTACTACTTGAATGTGTTTGGTCTCTACAATTTAAGGCTTGACTTCAACACTCTACAATTAGCTTTAAAGAGGTAAGAAACTCAAATTGCCAATATAAAATTATGTAAATACATTTTGTGTGATTTTAAATTTGGTAGGGATATTGAGATAAATAAGTAGCTATGTATATTTATAACATAATATACACATGTATCAATCTACCAATTGTGTGATTCAAAATCCTGTAGTATAATATGTGCATGAAAGAATATAGTTGTCAAATACCACATAATGTGTTTATCACCCTCAGTAAGTGAATGTTGAAAGAGGGTATTGTTATCACTGCTTTGTGTCCGACAGGTGGGCTGGTCATTGTCATAACATGTATAGATAGTAATAGGTGAAGTGTCTACAGATAGTTGGCAAGGGATATATTCACATTTTTGCCAACTAGGCATAAATATAAAGTATTTTATTCAAAGAATATGACAATAAAGTTGTCAATTTTATCATATCTGGCATCTAGACCTATAACACGATAGGACATAATCTTTGTCACAGAACTGAGAACCTGTTTAACAATGCCAGATATGTATAATAAAGTCCATGTCTAGATGCCAGACTGATTGAAGATTGGGATCTGTAACGTACATAACTGTTATAACAGTTTGCTTGGTGAAT
The DNA here is from genome assembly GCA_932294295.1 of Alitta virens. Classification (NCBI taxonomy): domain Eukaryota; kingdom Metazoa; phylum Annelida; class Polychaeta; order Phyllodocida; family Nereididae; genus Alitta; species Alitta virens. The sequence goes on along the minus strand of OW028576.1, from coordinate 77,374 downwards.
ATTGAAAACAAATTATGAATCTCTTGAAAGATATGAAACGCAAATCTTAAGACTGCATGTATTGTGTAAATTTTTTGTAACCAATGTCATATGAAGAAAATAGATTTTGTCCAAATTTCTACTATCCTGAGGATTACAAAATCATGATAATTTACACCAGTGAGCTCTACAAACAGCCATAGGTAATTTTTGGATAAAGTCCTTGGTTTCCACTTTCAAAGTTCATAAATTTCAGTTTTAGCCATAAATCAATTGGTAACCACATGGCCTATATATACTATTATTAAAAGCCATTACTACCAGAAAAGCTAAGGGAGTGCAGCAGTTTAAGTCCAGTCCAAGAAATTTAACTTTTGAATTAATAATATACTTACATGTCATTAATATCTACTTTTGACTATTATCACACAAGTCTGGTACAGAGAGCTTTACTTTTTATCAGTTTCTTCATATTAATTGCAGAATATGAACTGAATATGTGCAGCATGGAATGACAAATAGTGCGGATAACAATCACCAATGCATGCTCCTATGTTCATCCATACTGGCTCGATCCATACAAATGTATCAGAAAAGGGGAGGAGTATTCTAAATCATGAAAGCACACAATTATCTCGTTCACTTCCATGATTGAATATTTCCAAAAACAAAATATTTCATTTTAGAGCTGGAATCGAACGCATTGAAATAGAAGCAAACGAGGCTGAGGACCTCAACTAGATGATCCTAGTAATTTAAGTTTTATATATTTGAACAATTACTTCAAATTTTCTTTATCTTAACATTTAATTGTTTTGAACTGTAAATTGGGATGCATTTTCCATTTCACTTGCAGGTTGGCATTGTTCCACACCAGGAGTTGCTCTAAAGAAGGTTTATTCGTTAAAGATAGTCCACACAGTGGAAGACTGAAATTTGTGTAGTGTAAATAAAGTGTAGCAAGCTTATATATATATAAAGGTGTTTCAGTGTTTATTTTCATAAACACCTCAACATGTTTATCTTAACAGTCTTAAAAACATTTCAACACGCTCAGAAAGTGTAACAATTTTTATTTCATTTTAGTGTCGTTTCCAGAGTGTTCTATTATATTATATTCATTATATTGCACGATATATTGCACATGACAAAGCGAGTAAGTAATCACAGCCTAGTATTGCACATTTTAGTATTGCCCTTAGTTCGTTTGAACCAGCAATATTACCTTTTGATAATGTTTTGTATAATCTCAATATTTTTGACTGAATATGAAAGATGATCGATGACGTCATCAAGTATTGCGTAATGGTGACGTAATATACTGTAATGTATGGTGCCCTATTATCGTCAGACCTTATATGGTCAGTTAAAATAAATTCCATCCGCTGAGCAGTTGCACCACAAAATAAGTTGCATTTTGAAACTTTAGATGGGGTTTTCTTTTCAAATGGTGTGAATTTTCTAAAAAAATATATATAAAGAAATATATATAGAGAGTGCATGAAAACCAGCCATCAGGGTTTCTCTCTTAACTTGTATGTGAAATTTTTCCTGATATGGCTTTACAATTGGCTGCCTTATGTTTTCATCTATTTTACATGAGAGGCTGTTTTACCATTGAGAAGTCATTTGAGCATTACAACAAAAATCATGCATAAAAACAAGCTTACCATAATATGACACCAGTGTCCTAATATTTTCAATGGGAGGTTTTACTGAATTGTTTTGACAGGTTGTATTTTCTTACTTTTAGCAAACATATATTTTCAATGATCTCATAAAGTGAAATGCTAAAATGTGCAAGATTTTTATTGATAGCTCTATTAAAGAAAAACCAGAGGAAAATAGAGCACCATGCTTTAGTTGTAACTAGCCAGCCCTATAGCCGACATGTGATCAACAAACAGTGCAATAGAGTCTTTTCACTGAAGAGCCCTGAGTTCAGCAAGGCACAATTCCTTCCACTCCACTCATTTTGTTTTCAGACATAGAAAATAATCACTGACTTATTCAATAAATATAACTTTCTCAGAAAAATCAACTGAATGATAAGGGGTCAAATATACATTAAAATGCACTAAAAATACTGCTGCTAGGATGCACTTTGCTTCAGCCAATCACAGCCAAGGGCGGGAACTTTTTCAGCCAATAGAATTGCAGTATTCTGTCATAGCCACCTGGTGGAAATATAGAGAACCTTCCATGAAAATCAACTAGTTAAATAATACCGTCATACCAGTTCGAACCCATGAAACCCAGCATCTGCCCTATCAGTAGGTAATGCTGAACGCGGACCATTTAAACCTTTTAGACCAGATTCCTTTCATAATAAGCCAAATTATATAAGGTGGAGGGACATGAGCAACAAAAATGTTGGTTAACTTGCGACTATAAGAGATATAACTAACTTATACTCCATGAGGCATGTTTACTCATTTTGATTGTTTGTTTTTACTGCCTTTATTCTGCAAGACAAGTCCAGTTTGCACTCAGGAGGGAGTTAACTAACATTTTTGTGGGTTATTGCCCGCTGAGAACAGTAGGAAAAAAGTCTAAGTGGATTATAATAAAAAGTTTACACATTATATGATTTGACAGCTGTAGGAATATCACAGTGATGATCTATGTAACAATCAACAAGTCTAAGGGAAGAAGATCTTTATAGTGTCCCAACTTCACAATACCTCTACTAGTACTCCCCCATAGCCAAGAGCTAGCAAGAAATTTGGATACTGGTATACAAAGCAGCTGGAATCCGACCGACATCCAACCCTTTACATAAATGAATAAATTTACATAGTTTCCCTATATTTACATAATGTTTTAAGCATTTAATGAACTATTCGCACCTGTTTTTTTTCCAAACAGAAAGATCGAAGTCAACATGGAAGACACAGTCAAGTTTACATAACACAATTGAGTGAGATATCTTACAAGAACTGTTTCATAAAATCACCCGAATAAAAAACATAAAAGTAGAATACAAGAAAATGATTTAAATATTGGAAGGGACAGAATGGCGATTTTTTAAGAGCAACGATGTGGAAATGATAGTGAGCTGTATTCTGCTCAAAAGGACGTACGTTTTTTGTCCCAATATCACAATAAGATTGATAAATTACCTAACTAATACACAATTTATCCCTTTGAGCTGCACTTTTGGATGATTGCAACTGTCGCCATCTATAATAACAGCTGGCATTTATAGTCATTGCTTGGCCAATGGATAGAATTGCAGGTGCTGTCCTCTGGTGGATAATATCAGTGTTTAAGCCAATCATGCGCCAGTTTACAAGAACACGTAATGACGCCATTGTTCAAATATGGTAGGCCTTCTGATTTTGAAATAAGTTTCTGTAGCCTCAAATCAGAAAGGAGATGAATAACCCGACAAATTTCGGCCATTCGGGGCAAAGGTTGCTGTGCCGGCTCCACGCACAGCGATCTTTGCCCAGGAAAATGAGTTAATATATATTTATATAGCTACTAAAATCCATCAGGCACCCCTCCCTTTCTGCCGTCAGCCACAGCTTCAATGCAATATACATCCACGCAGTCTGGATAACATTCCTCGCATTTATTTCGGATGCTCCCTATAACCGCCATGTATGTGCTGTATTCATTCATCACATGCCCTTTGTCTGCCAAATCATAAATCAATTCCTGGAAAAATAATAAAAAAGAGCATTCGTTAATGAACCATGCAAGTGTTTAGTCCAAGTTCTCCAGGGTGAAGAGGTTAGCACCCTTGAAATAGGGGCAATAGCAGTGTCGTTCAGGGACATTCGAAAACATGCATACTGTCCTTTTTAGTAAAATATTTTGGTTGATGCCACAATCTCTGCTCAAACTCTGCTGACTGATCTTGGACAACATTCACTATTTGCAGTAACAGGCCACTATTGAGAAATACTAAGTGTGTTATTTTCAATAATCATAACAATTTAACAAGCAAGGTATCTGCAGTTAATGCAAAGCTCTACACCAGGAAAAAACTTCATGTGATAACAACAAAAAATCACATCGCTGATGTATAATGTGAAATAAAGCAAAAAATATGAAATTTTAGTGAGCAGAATTATTATGCAACCAACAACATGATAACTTGTTGATTGGCATAACAGTGAAGGAATAACATATATAAAAGTATTTAAAATAATTTCGATTACTTCTACTTTTATATTATATACTTGAAATATTATTAAAATGTCTTCTCAAATGCTACAAATAATTGGAAAAATGGCTAGAAAGGCTCTTGGGAACATTAGAGTGGAATTTTTAGATAGATTGGATTGATATTTTAAAACAATACAACATTGTTTATCACACCGTATGATAAAACTATGTTACATAACCCGAGTTACATACATTAGTGTTTAAAATTTGTGTTTGGAATTAATGATTGATATCGCAAAATTAATATCAGAACAATGTTCAACAAACTTTATTGCTCATTTCTGATAATAATTATGCACACCTAAATTTGACAAAATATTCAATTTATAGGGAAATCCTGCTTATATAGCAACAATATTTATATTTTATGTCCGTACACCTTCAACAAGTAAATAAAAATGATTTGAAGTCACACTGATGTTGCTAAAATATCCCCAAAATAGCAAATTACATAATAATTATGCAAGCAGTGTATATTTTAATCTTTGCATAATTCTGTTACAAAGGTTTATTCAGCGATAGCAGACCTCTGTATCTTCGCATAAATTATTTTCTTACAGTCTGGAACGCTTAAATTGTACAACATTATTTGCTGACTCTCCACTCACTTGATCATTGCCTTTTTCATAATCAACACGATGAGGTAATAACTGATGATGTAATCTTGGGTAATCAGTTGCTGCCTTTATATCATCACCTAACCACAGGTTGTTAATTGC
>OW028576.1:0-67500 GCA_932294295.1 Alitta virens | reverse complement strand
TGGGTGGACTTCTCTTCTCTCTCACCTCATCAATCAACCCTCGATACCAGAAAGAACTTGCTTTAGAGGGCTGCACTTTCCATATCTATCCATCTCTCTCTACTTAATTTGGCATATTATTGATAAACATACAGTGGTCCACGAAATTTGTGTAAGTAATTTAACTGGATAGTGGATAAAACACGACTCACCCCCTCCACGTCCCAATAATCCTCATCTCCCAAAGCAGACCGCTTGGCGTAAGCAAACTTGAAGGCTTCGATGATTCGGTGGTAGACGAGACTTCGCTTGTGCGCACTCAGGTTTATGTCAGACTCGCTCATGTTGTAGCCTTAGAAGGGAATTGATTATGTCATTAATTATTATGAAACTCCCCACCTTCTGGTAATTCCATCAAGATGAGGCTCGTTTTACGTTTTCTAGTAAACAAGTTGGACACAAGTTGGTTTTATTGTGCATGTTAATATATTTGTCTCTAATGAATTAGTTTTTAACGGTATACTACAAATAAGTACAATTTATGTGGAGTTTTAAACTAAGTAAGTGGCACTGTGGTACAAAGAGTTGATTTTACAAATGAAAATTGTTGAAAACAACTTTCTGCAAGATGAAAGATGTAATCAGGGACTGTAGTAGTATGGATGAAGCGCTGATGTAAGTATTGACCTGTCTCAGCAAGTATTAGGTCGATGCGTGAGCCACATAAATGCAGAATTACCAAATTTAACACATATGGAAGTAACATAGTGAGTTTAACTTTCAAGATGTCCTGACGAATGTTGATTTTTATCATACCACCCATAACAGTTGTTTCCATAGCAACAAAAGGATGAATTGAGGCACCCACTATTTAATCTTATTCTTTTGGCATTACATGATAGTAATCCCAGCATATGTTTACTCTCACAAAATAACTGTCATGCTTGTGTCCCAAGGAATGGTGGCAAAAAGTAATTGTGTCAATTGAACTTTATTCTGAAGGAGAAGAAGAGTAAAATGTATGATCGGTATTCAGGAGGTATTGAATCCTACTCCTTCCACTATTCTATGTTGTAATTGGTTGAGAACCTGTGAACAACAAGCAAATAATGGCTTCTGATTTGCTGTGTGGTACTGATTAAGTGGTACGAGAAGAATTCGCTACTTGGGCCAAAGAGTCGAATGGAGGGGCTTACCATCTAAAACCTGCATGATGTGTTGCAGCACGACTCCACCAGAGGGCGGTGGTGCACCATATAAAGTATATCCGCCATTTTTTAGCTGAATTTTTGTGGCGTTCTTGAATTTTGGTTTGTAATATCTTAAGTCTTCTTCTGTGATGATTCCTCCTGAAAACAAAAAGTGCAAAGTCATAATTTGAGATGTAAAACCTGAGAAATGCCATGCACAGAATTGGTATCATTTTACCACACACCAATTTTGCTTTTGCTGTATTATGGAGATGATACAATGAAGAAAGACAAAGTTCTGGCCAAAATGCATCACAAATCGGGACGCCCATGACGTTGGTAGAGGGCTCCATCACCTTTTGGTGTCTTATCAACCTACTAAAATGTTTCCAATTTCTGTGTGGGTAATTTTTATGTAATAATTCCTAATTTGCAATCCAATCTTCAAAATTGTAAGTTCAATCTTCATGCTAAAATGGGAGACTTTTTAGTCAATAGGGGGAGCTACGGTCAATTCATAAATATTTTTGATTACCTGAGTTGCTGTATTATGCACGAAAAGTACAGTTTTCACTTCTTAGGAGGGAGATAACATTTCATCTAAGAACACTAGAAAAGGTATCATGTTGGAGTATAATACAACATACCAGCGTCAGCAATATCAGCTACTATGGCGCTTGCCAGTGATCCGTTATAGAACGTAAATGGATCGTTGGCAATGCGCTGCATCGTCTGAGCTAAAGTCACGTCTTTAATGATGTCCCCTTCTTCGACCACTTCACCGTCTTCTCTAAGATAGACTTCACTGCAAGTAAATATGCATCAAACATCATTGCATATGTTATTTTTTATAATTATTTTTGTAATTATGTACCCCATGTCAATTTTTCTCATCTAAACTGCATCAGAGTAAGATGAAAAAACACCACAACATATTTCTCTTTCAAGCTGCCCTGGTGTCCATGCAAATATTAAATAATTGAAGTTTTTTTTATTGTTTTGATGCTGCGAACTGACAAGACGATATATGACTATATAAAGTAATAGAGCAAAACTATAGTCAGATAAGTTGTCTTAAAATTAAAAAATACATGATTCCATCTGACAATTTTTTTTTGCTTATACGTATATATTGATTTACACAGCAACATAAATTCTGGCAAATATGGTAGTAAATCTGATGATGTATACTGATATAATGGATAAACCTGATGATGTATACCGATGTAATTGATAAACCTGATGATGTATACAGATGTAATTGATAAACCTGATGATGTATACAGATGTAATTGAGAAACCTAATGATGTATTCAATGTAATTGATAAACCTGATGATGTATAAAGATGTTATTGATAAACCTGATTATGTATACCGATGTAATTGATAAACCTGATGATGCATACCGATGTTATTGATAAACCTAATGATGTATTCGATGTAATTGATAAACCTGATGATGTATACCGATGTTATTGATAAACCTAATGATGTATTCAATGTAATTGATAAACCTGATGATGTATACAGATGTAATTGATTTTTCAAAAAAAGAAATCAGATAGACATTGACAGCACCAATACCTCATCGTTTCTGAGTCCTTTATTATCTGTGCGTTTGAACGTGCAGCATTAGCAAGATGTCTTCCAACAGGGAATCCTTCGGTGAGGAGACGAATCGTCGGGTACCACAATTCTTCCCACTTCACTTTACCGTATCGTTCCCAAGCGACGTAAAAACCTTGCACTTCCCCCGGGACTGCTATGGCTTTTCCACCTATTAACGAAAGTGTATCATAGTCAAAAGGAAATTATGACTTTGTCAGAAAAAAGAAACCACACTGTCACAAGAAAAGTATAAGAGGTAAAAAGAACTATTTTCAAACTTAGCTTTCATAGAAAATTAACATGCCAAAAGATTCATCTGAAAATGGTGTTCTAATATTAAATGTCAGCTATACCAATATCTAAATACTATGCTACCTGTCAGTAAACTAAATCTAGTTATAGTTGCCTGCAAATAATAAACAAAACAGAACATTATGTGGAACATGATTTAATTTCAGTTGTCATTTAATCAGTTTATGGAATTTAATTGGAGCCAACTATAAGGTGCACCCAGTTTAATAGGCATGTCTTAGTACAGCTTGTTTTGGCTTCAAGAGCAGATTTAGGGTTAGGGTTACTTTTAATCTCATAAGGGCAGAGGGCCTAGCTCAATAGTAGTGAGCTGGGCTTCCAACCAAGGGGTTCCGGGTTCAATTCCCGGTCGAGCCTAAGTTGAATGGCTGTTTCATCCATCATCTCATTGCCATGGTCCCTGCCTGTCCTAGTTTGCCCATCAGGTGCAGAAATACAGGATGTAAAGCCCTAAGCTACCCACCAACCCCTGCCTGTCCTAATTAAGCCATCAGGTGCAAACCACTTTGTATCCAAGGACATCTAGTTGAATATTTCCTGCAGTGGTAATGCTTGCAAATGTTACTCACCAAACGTAGAAGAGTCCGTGTCATTAACAAACATGTCCCTGTGCGCTGCAGCCGGGGCAGTCTCCCTGGACAGCAGGGCAACCATTTCCTTCTCACCTCCGCTTCTCGGGCTGTGTAAGATCAGTTATCATATAACTTACATGAACTACCTTCAGCCAATTTCGTAGAATTCGAAACAAAACTCCAGAGCAGAGAGAGAGAGAAAGCTGCTTCTGTAGTCTCTATTCCAAGTCTATGAAATCTGTTGTAATAGACCAACATCCAGGCACCAACATCAAGGCACATAAGAAATCATCACATGCATAACGATTAAAGCCCATATAGATTCCACTCAAACCTACTAGTAATTTTTACTTAACAGTGAAATAAATTACCAGATTAAATTAGTATCCTAAAATCTGAGATTAAGAGCATCAAGGCTAAACTCCAACCCAAGACTAAAATGAAAGAAAAAAAAATTGAGTGACAAGCATCTTGTCCAGCGTATTAGAACTAGCTAAATTTATTTATATCTAACAACATTTTAATATATATTATACATGGTTCTATGCAAGATGCATATAAAATCTTGGTTAAAACATGGACAAAAGGCAAGAAAGTATATAAAACACAGTCATGATGGGCTGGACATTCATCTAGTTAAATTATGACATTACCTGGAATATATGAGACTGAAATGACCCCCTCCTACTCCAGTGCTATGTGAATTGACCGCCCCGACACATATCATGGCCGCGATGGCCGCGTCGACCGCTGTACCCCCTTGTCGGCCCATGATGTCTCTGGAATGAAATAATAAAGACATTTTCTAAGGGACCTGTGACATAATACTTTGAAATTAAAGCTTAAAAATGAGAGCCCTTACTGACAGGATTCAAAGCACACCAAGGTCCATGAAATGCCTTTCAATAATATAAAGTAGTAATATATTATATATACATATATGTTTCAAGGATATAGTGACATCAGAAATACTTGTTTGCTTATGTTGTGTTGATGTTTGGGGCTAAAATCTGCTAGTACATAGTACACACAATCTGCTGACTACAGTTACACACCTGGCATGTCAGTCCGGAGTCTTTCTCAACTCCCTGGGGAGTATTCAACCTTAACATGGAGTTAACCACAAGGGCCTAAGACCTCACACCAGTGTCATCACTCTGGTTGCCCAATGCCAAGTATCCATTGTACCTGGGAGGCAATGGTTGAAGACGATCTGCCCAACCTGCCATGTTAATGATTTGCAGGTGAATTCCTTATCCACTAAACCATGGCATTCTTTAAATAACACCAGCGAAATAGTGACATGTTCCATGAGATACCTGATATCTTTAATCATAATTAACACCAGGTGGCAGTATGTGTGAGCCATCTAGTGGTGAAAATGAACAACAATGAGAATCTATTTTTAGTATACAGTTTGGAGCTGCATACACTACCTGAGCCACTCCAGTGACCATATATGGGCATAATCGCAAGTCAATTAATCGTTGGCTTCGTCTCAAGCTGCATGCTCACTTAAACGTTATAACTAACATGTATACTTCAATTGACAAACATTTGTATTACTCAATGATAACCTTGCCTTTAGTTGAATTTCATGAGAGATCATCATGTATGCTTAAAATGACCATGAAGATAAGTCAGTACACCTGAATATATATAGCATTTCACAAAAAGGGGTTTGACAATCCAGCTTAAACATTGTTTACATACTCCATCATGAATCATCCGAGCAAGGTGTTGATTTTATGAATACAACTTTGTGTTTACTGTCGCGTTTAAGTGAAGGACAAACATTTTCAATGTCATTCGAAAATGTTAATCTTCTCTTCTCATTTTTGACTTAAAAACACAAGATATTGCGCAAATATTGCTTAAAAATGACAATAAAAAGACTGCTTGAGACATTCAAATCTATACATGTCACAGGAACATATATGTAATATGGGAGCAACAAGATTGCAATGAACATAGCATATATCAATATCATGTAGATATCTTGAGTATTGATCCTGTTATCTACATACGAATTACGAATGAGGAACAATAGATAAGATAGCATCATGCCAACTACTGGTTCTGTCATAAGTAGATAATATTTCTGACCAAAAAAAAACCACATTAATATCCAAAGAGTTACAATATTTTTTACTTTTGCCAAAACGACAAATAAAACAAAATGGTTGAATATCCTGAAAATTAAAAGTAAGTTTATGTTTAAGGTATTAAAAATACCAAACAGTTCTTAAATTTTCATTCACAAAATAGTAATTTATTAGTCAATGTCTGCAAAAGAAACAAACAAACAAATAATGAATTAATATTAGAAATGTTAGTCAGTAGCTTAAATCTTAGTTATACAACTAAGCACACAAAATAATGAATAAGTCAACAAATATAATCTGTTCCATGCATTGGCCGATTAATTGGTCAAATCAGCCAATTTAATCAGTTCGATTATGATTACCGGTGCAAATAATCAGCTCAATTAACCGGTAGATAACATCAGTCAGTATCCTCGTGATGATTCCGTAATAATTAATGCATAGGTACATATAATCAGTTCCATGTAATGGCCAATTAGTCAGTCAAATTGGCAAATTTAATCAGTTCGATTATGATTATCGGTACATATAATCAGCTCAGTTAAGCAATTATAATAGCATCAGTCAGTCTCTTGCAATGATTTCCTTGGTTAGTATGGTTTTAAAACATCACATTCCAGGATTAGCAAACTTTCACACCATTTCTGAAAAGAAAATAAAGCCAAAAAGTAAATTAGAATAATTTTAAAGCATGTTGAACACCTGCAAAAAGTTGAAAAAATGCCCATTAAAGCAAGTAGATGTCTTACAGATAGCTACAGATATGAAAAGCCAATCATAGACCTTATTAATTGCACTTACGTCATCCATAATTAACATTATCATTAAAAGCAATAATCAATGCTACATCAAAGTTAACACAAGTGACATTCGCAGGCATTCCATATTTTCTGATTTAGAAGCCGGGTCTAAAATAAAAGCAATTCTCTTTGATAGGCATGTAAATATAAATTATATAGATCAATAAAGCAGTGTTTGAGTTTTATCTCAAGCGAAACCATGCTTCTTAAGGTATTAATAATCGAGAAAAGACTTAAAGAAAATATGGTACTCCTTCTAATTAGCATATATGTAAATTAACTTACGTTCCAATCTGCGCGCAGAGTGTGGCATCACTCGAGACGGAAGCGAATCGGAACTTCCTGAGTTCAGAGGGTGGGAATGCCGCTGCGTTGCTCTCTGTGGGTGCAGATGAGGGTGCGGGTGTTGTGATGGCGGGAGGGGAACCTCCGTTCTCCGGAGGGGATGTCCTCAGTCCGAGAGTGAGGCCAACGATGACAGCCACCAGGACGATGATGACGGCGCAAGATGACATGATGAAACGTGCTCTTTGGGAGAGGCTGAAATGAAGCAAAGATGCTTAAATATGGTTATCCCATATTTCTTCACAGAGGTGCATAACACGCCACTGTCTGTCAAAATTACATATTTAGTGTGCCATAATCAAATAAGATAATTTTCAAGCATTTGATGAAGTTTTAGAAATTAGTGTAAGCTAATGAATCTATCAGGCATTAATTACACAAAATAATTGATACATTGAAAGAAATAAAGACCAGAACATTGGAAATATATTGTAAATGGCATCATCATCCTTTGTTGAGTATTGTTATCACTTGGTTTGTTTACATATTGGATTTTTGATGGCATGAGAATTAAATATTAGGTGAAGTAAATTTATTTTATAGAGAGATAGTGAACCAAGCAAGGCTGTGGATGGTAGGTAATCATTATTAAGAAGACAATGAAGTGAATGGAATAGATTTTGGACACTGTCATATTGAGTGACAATCCAGCTTTAAATAAGCCTACAACCTTTATTTCTTTGCCTAGTTTGCCTTTCGTTTTGTTTTGTTTTCTAATAGGAGGACCTGTTGTTTTAGAGAGGTTTTGTCGAAATCCTTTATAAATCTCGGAGACACCTTAGCAGCAACACACCGTGTCTGGCATTTCATTTTGGAATATCAAATATCACTGACAAATATCACCGTCAGTTATATTGCCTGGCATATACTGCAGAATACGAACATGAGGCTCAGAGGAACATCATGAACCCCATTAGCATCGTCACTTATTCATACATTTTATTACACAGCTTCTTAACTTTTTTTCAGATTTTCAAAATTTAAAGTTGGTTATTTACAGAAATGTGTTTTGCTTGTAGCATGAATTGAAACCATTCTGTCCTCAATTTGTTAAAACAACTCTGAAATAGCGAATCGGCGACGTCTTCCATGTGGTCAAATTACAAGTACTATTGGTTGTAACACCCATCATGAGACATTAAATTGGCGGTCCCTTGTATTACTTGTGTAATGCTGAGGCAAGTAAAACTTGGGGTAAATGTGTAACATGGGTGGACTCCTCCTCTCTCTCACCTCATCAATCAACCCTCGATAGTGGCAAGAACTTGCCTTAGAGGGCTGCACTTTCCATATCTTTATTTCTTTCTTTCTTTCTGCAATGAATAGGTGTTTATTATATGTGTCATGTTAAATGTATTATGTTTATAATAGAGCAAACAGTATAGCATAGTACATTTTATGACAGTTCCTTGATTAGTCAATTCAACAAATTATATTGTCAAGCATGTTTTCAAGAATTGTCCTCATTACCACCTCTTTTTACTCAGATATAATATTGTGATGTCGTCAGTAGGCAATGGCCAGGGTGAGGTAACAGTGTGCAAGAACAATGGAGAAGTAATGATGTCGTAATATATGACATAATCAAAATGAGGTTAATGAGGCAAAAATGCCAACATGGCTGCTCTGTGGAAAGAGTGTATGCAGTAACTCGTTTCCATAAAGTGATCAATTACTCAATGACATAGTAAACAAAGCATATATACACTTCAGAGTATTACATAAAGACAATGGCCGCCTCAAACTTATGCAGTCATTGAAGTGAGGAGATCTCATGTATATTGCAAATGGCTCCCAGAATATTCTGTTAAGGGATCAGTGGTCAACTGTATTCTTATTCGCTGTTTTTGTTTGGTTTTTAATAGTGTTTTTAGCTTAAATGTTTGTCTTGTTGAGTGCCTAGTTATCAGGCCTGTGCAATGCTGATGATATTACAAAATGAAATGTAGAGGTTTCAGTTCCACAGATAAATATTTATTCAGGTTGAGACATTGGAAATTAGCCTCATTTGCATTTGAAAATTCCACGTTTTAAACTCAAACCTGTAGAATTAACTGAACAGTTCAAAAAGGTCATTTACTGAAAGTGACACAGAAATGTCAGTGTGCGGTAGTTTCAATGATGAAGGGTAACAATCTTATACAAATATTCAAAAACATTGTATACTTGATTTTTTGTCATATTTTTTTTATAATAGCATGGGGCAGTACGAAATTTATGTAAATGTTAAAAACGGAATTAACGCCAATTTTCTAAGCTACCGACATCTGTGCGCTGCATGAGTAAAAGTTTTGATTTAAGTATGAAAACCAAATATTGCCTTTTTTTTCTTTTTTTTTAGAAGGAACTCAGACAATTACGCTTTCTTCACTAGACATGTGGACAATTTTCAAACTCCCCAAATACGACATTCCTTTTCAAAAAGATAATATCAGATATAGAACCGCCATTGGTCTACAACAGTTGCCTTCGCATAATAAGAGATAAAATATACATCCATAACTTAAAAGATTTTACCTCCTAATTAAAAAGTATTATCTTAATAATTATTCCAATGTCTGTTTAATTTTTAAGTGTTATGTGTGCACACAAATTGACTAATTTCTGGTGTTTCATCTCCTCTTGTCATTATATTGCCATTAATATATCCCCCCTCCTTCATCGTAAATAAGACCGTAGTTTAATATAATTGCAATTCACAGCTTGGCAGGCAAAGGTTCCCACTTGCCACACAGGGAGCTCCCAAGTTAGCGCCAACTGATTGTCTTTAGGGAGCTCCCTCCACTGTAAATTCATATGTGAGATCCTATAAATATATATATTTTTTTTATAATTGTCTTGAATCTTGAATCTTAAGCTATGAATGTTTTCTGTGGAAATAAAACTATCTTGAATCTTGAATCTTAAGCTATGAACACCCTTCTCAATAACAAATAACTTACTGTTTTGTTCTTTTTCAACATACTTTCTGCTCTTTCTCAACAACTATATCACCTGTGCAAACAATGGACATTGTTTTGAGCTGTCAAAGTTGGGGTTAGGGATTAAGAAATGAATCATTGCTGTGAGGGGCTGGGGAATGTTATCTTGCATGGTAAATATGACAAAAAATTAAGTATGAAATATATTTTTTAATTATTTATGTGTAAAACGGTGTGGCAGCTATATTCTGTGGACTACGAGCAATATCATCTCATCATTACATCTGCTTCTAACAGTCAGCCACAGAAGAAGAGACCCGATACAATGCATCACGATCTCACAGCAAAAGAAAATTGAAATAAAGGAAAACTATCATCATTCGATTATAGTAGGACTTTAAATAAATGTCCACCTATTCTTTGGTCATGTGTATTCATGAATGGCATGGATCAGCACAAAATGGACAGAAATTATGGCAACAAGTCAGACTCCAACCTTTTTGCTGATAAAACTCCTTTTTGTATTGATTAACTTAAACATTGCTTTAATGTCCTTTGTTATTCTGCTGCTTCTCTGTGACCATGCATTGGCCGATTAATCGGTCAAATCAGCCAATTTAATCAGTTCGATTATGATTATCGGTGCGAATAATCAGCTCAATTAACCAGTAGATAACATCAGTCAGTATCCTTGTGATGATTCTGTAATAATTAATGCATTGGTACATATAATCAGTTCCATGTAATGGCCAATTAATCGGTCAAATTAGCCGATATAATCAGTTTGATTATGATTATTGGTACATATAATCACCATTATCATGACAAGATGGCAAATAATTATCATTGGGAAAATATGAAAGTGGAAGTTTCTTGGTACAGACAGGGTTTATATTTTTGGTAGGTATGAGTCCCCTGTCCACAGGACAGGATCAAAACCACCTCGCTGAAAATATATGGAATTTCGGCATGTGTGGGAACTAGCCTTTTAATAAACGTTTGCCACACGAAATACACCTGCTCTAGGGTTAGACATACCTTTTTTTCTTTTGTATCGCGCTAAGATATGGTTGATTTCTTTTAATTTCAATCAATTTATGTGCCATTTTCGAATTCACATTTCGTTATAATGCTTGACAGTTGCTTGGGGGGATTCCCTGTGTCAGAATGAAAGCGAGGCGTTGGGAAACCCCCGCCCCCCCCCCCTTTGGACGCCATTGACACAATGTGGCACTACTGTGCCTGTTCAGATTTGTCGTTAAAAATGGTGAATAATTTGTTCCATCTGCTTATTCCGTTTGAATTTTATTATCCACTAGGAGCGTTGCACGTTAGAACGTTGCCGGAGCCCTCTAGCAAGTTTTGGCAAAACTAGGCGAATGGATTATCAACAAAACGTGAACTCGAAAATGGCACAGAAATTGATTTAAATTGGTAGAAATCAACCATATCTGAGTGCGATACAATAGTAAACAGATTAGTCCTGTACATAACGACAAAATAAGGTATGCTATGTCATAAATGTTAAATTCCAAGAATTCCTATACAAGTCGTTCTGACCCTACATCGCATCTCATGCAATGTAGGTCTGGCTATATTTTTGGGAGCATTTGTGTCCATTTTTAATTGCTCCATGCTCTTCATGATAAAATATGCACCCCGAACAAAAACAACAGGATATGTATCATTGATCACAGTATAGTTTTGCGGATTCTGACAAAGTCTTAAAAAGTTCTTTGTCACATATGATAGTTGCATAGTCATTCTGACGGACCCTTAAAGTTGCACTACTGAATAGATAATGCACTTTATGGCCCTTCTTATGATAAGAGTGCTATAAAGAGCACAATCAAATCCCAGTAAAGATCCCAGTTCAATTGTCTTACAGTTCATCCCAGAGTGGATAATCTATTAATCAAGTGTTTGTGAACAATGCATTGCTCATTCTTGCCTAATAATGACGTAATGATCAATCCATTGTGACATCATTTATACTAGGATCCATAATAAATATCTTGATTTTGGTCATCCTTTGTCATAAAAATACTTGGAGCAGTAAAAATGGACAGAAATATTATTTTATAACCCACGTACCAAATAACTTCAACATTTCCTATCTTCACACTGATACTTTGGCCATTTTGTAATGGTTATGGTCAAGTGGCGAATTTCGATGTTGTGGTGAAAATTAATGTAATCCATTTAGGATAAGTTATGACTGAAAGTTGGGTGGATATTTATTTTTTAATCCATCTGTCAGTCACATCATAATTATGCAGATAATAACATTTCGACCAAATAGGGAAATTTAAAACATACAGACATGTTTATAGAACAACATGACTTCAAATGAGTTTCATAACATATGAAAAATCATGACCGTCTTTTAGTATTTCCATCTCGCTTCAACATGCATTTGTGTAAGGACTCCATAATTTATCATTTCTTTTTAGAATTTATTTTATGGACTCCATAATTTATCATTTCTTTTTACAATTTATTTTTGTTTCATTATGATTATATAAACCCTGACCCTCACCTAATATATAATATGGAAATCGATTTATTTTATAATCAGATATTTATAGACCCTGTGCAATAATTCAAGTGCATAATAAACAATGCATAGGACCTGTATATATATCCATCTATCTTTTTATTTAATAATCTATGACCCATCTATGACCCATTCATGTTTACTCTCCATGGTTTGGTGTGGATTTGAGATAATCAATGAATTGACATAGTGAATTCCTTGCAATTCATTTGGGGATTTCAGTTAAATGAGTGCATACTACATGGCCAATTGTGCTACGTGCGTTTTCCATGCGTTTATCCTTCTCATGGAAAACGCACGTGGCACATTTGGCCATGTAGATCACCATATATTTGCATATAGGTAATTGCTAATTTATGGCAGTGTGTGTTCAATCTCTACCAGACCTTGCATTTACCAAAGGAAACCATCAAAGTTCAAGGTTCATGGTCACCAGCATGACGTGCGTCATGATAACTCAATTTATAAAAAAAAAATCTTACTTTATGATATGGCCATGATAACACACCTTTTTGTGAGGTGCATTGATGTGCATTTCTAATATATTTGCTTGCCCTATATAAGAAAATTTTTTATTATTTATCGTTTCATCATTGAATTTTAAGTTAGGTAGCTGTCAGTATTATTAGCAGCTGGGCGGTCTAGTGGTAAGACGCTCGCCTGCTCCTCTGAAGGTCCCGGGTTCAATTCAACCTTTCATGAGCATCATCCCAGCAGCTGGATGTCGTTCGGATCAGACATTAAATTGACGGTCCCTTGCGCTCTGTGTCTATGCTGAGGCAAGTAAAAGACCCCACCCGTGGGGTAAATGTGTAACATAGGTAGACTCATCCTATCTCACCTCATCAATCAACCCTCGATAGCGGCAATAACTTGCCTTAGAGGGCTGCACTTCCCATATCTATCTATCTATCTATCTATCTATCTAGCTATCAGTAGCCTTAATTACTCTGTATATCACTGTCTGTCTGTCTGTCTGTCTATCTGTCTATCGTGACTTTCACAGACTCCCACAACCCATTGCTATGTTATGCATCATGTCACAAGATGTTTTCTAATTTTATTTGCTCAATATACATTGAACAAATGCTTTTTGGCTTCCTATTTTACAAAGCAAACTTCCTAGTCTAATAAAAATGGAATTCCCAAAAAGAAGAGAGAAAATAAGTTTGGTTTGTCCTCTTAAACGATATATTACATGATGGCATGTCATTATATCCATGGCAGACATCATGATGAGATGCTTAACAACATTGACCGTGGAACATTTGCTAAGATGTTTCTGTTCTATGTAATTCTCTAGTCTAGATAGTATATTCTATCCTGTTCTATTCTATGATCCGACAATATATTGAAATCAGCGCAAATTGTCAGCAATTAAGCCATATTTTTCATTTATTCATTCATTCATTCATTCATTCATCATAGGAGTAAAACTTCATAACAAAATGTTTCACAAAGGCTTGAGGATAACTATAGAATTATGCTATATAATATGGCCACAAAAAACTAAGTATGAAAATAGCATAAGAATATATACAAATATGGGATTGACAGTTAACTAGAATTGCTCCTTCAGGACACCTAGCTAAAAAACGGCCCACATAGACTGGTATCTATCTATAGATGATAATATTATGTCATTTTCCATTATATATTTTTTAATTTTACCTTCATTTTTTATTGTTTACTTGGTTCTCAAAAATCCATGTACACATTTTACATCTGTGAATAAAGGTATCCTCCACAGTGAGCCAATCAGAATGCATCTTTGTCATCCAGCATGGTTGTATGTTGGATGGTTGAGGATTATATTGGACAGTTGCCAATTTTTATGTAGCAGTGTATGTTTTACGAAGTGGAAAATACCAGACAAATTATATTGGCCTCTGCTTGGGCTTGGCCAATATAATTTCCTTCATCCGACAAAACACCATGTTGGACTCCCGTCCACTATTGTTATGTGTTAGGACAAATTAGATGGTGATGTATGTGTATCAAAACAAATGTAAATATTGATAAAGTTCAAAGAATTCAGAATTATGCTGCTAGAGTAATAACAAATCAATTTGATTCTGTCAATGTTTGTGGTATAGATATGTTAAACAAAGATTTCAATATTTTAATATACTTCTCATTTTTAAATGTATACATGGACTTGCTCCTCAATACCTTGTAGTAATATTATAATGGAAATTGAATCAATGTGAAATTGCTTTATGTAATACAAGGTATTTTGACCTTGAATCTATATAAAATATATTTAAATTCAAACTTAAAAAATTGATCCTAAGTGGTGCTTTATGATTTTATAACTTGCTCTTATTTTATATGTCTTTTATGTACATATTTATATATTTTTATGATCACCTTGAAAACCGCTTTGTCTGAATGGTGTTAACCTGTTTTTAAATATATTTGAATAAATAAATAAATATATTATGACAATTATACTGTGTTTTGCAAGTCACATCGCTGAGGGCAAATACTGTTCAAATTCAAAAACTGAGGTCTTTTTTTTGCTTTTGTTTTTCAGTGGCTAGACCATGTAGTTGAATCTAAACTCTATTTAATATGATATCCTAAGTGCCAGGATTTGACCAAATGTATAAAATTACACTCATTGTAATTTAATTAATTGAGCCGTTTGTATAGTTGGTGTTTTGAATAATAATTCTTTCTCATAAGATTTTGTAAATGCATTTTTCGTAGGTTACTCTAACCTTATTATTAGGCTAAATGATCGTCCTTCTTACGCAATGTTATATAATAGCATTGGTTTCATTTCGTATATATTGCTGCTATAACAGACGATACCAATGTCATAAAAGAAATGAATGGAAATAATAGCTTAAATCTTACCCCATTTTGTCGATGTTATTGACTTATCTAAATGATTGTAAGTCACCTACAAGTCACAGAATAGAATAGAGAGATGACACTGTGATCTTTTAGACTGGTCCATCTCTGATAAGATATTCAAGAGTCACTCAGCCCCACCTGGCGTACAATAAGTAAATAGGGGGGGGGGGGGGTTTCACTGCAGCACTGCAGTATGTGGGAAATGAAAAAGATTTTAGAGTTCTTGTCAGTAAGACCTCCCGTGCTAAATAAGGTCTGGTCTTGATAGTGAGGTGGTCATGATAGAGAGGTGGTCCTAATAGTGAGGTGGTCTGAATAGGGAGGTAGTATTAATAGTGGGGTGGTCCTAGCAGTGAGGTGGTCTTGGTAATGAGGTTTTCTTAATGGTGAGGTGGTATTGATAGTGGGGTGGTCCTAGCAGTGAGGTGGTCTTAATAATGAGGTGGTATTAACAGTGAGGTGGTCTTAACAGTGTGAGGTGGTGGTATTAACAGTGAGGTGGTATTAACAGTGAGGTGATCTTAACATTGAGGTGGTGGTCCTAACAGTGAGGTAGTACAGTGAGGTAGTATTAACAGTGAGGTGGTGGTCCTAACATAATATGAGGTGGTCTTAATAATGAGATAGTATTGATAGTGAGGTGGTCCTAGGTCTGCGCTGGGTTCCATCCGGTATGTCCAATGCTTCGCTTTTACATTTCTTCTGAAGTCAATGTGTTTTGTTGTGCTCATAAAAATTGGATATTTGATGGGCAGAATTTCAAAAACTTGTAAAAGATATTTACGACTTGAAAGAAGTTTATTTTATTTTCATCATTGACTGAAAAAAAACACAAGACATCTCCAACTTGACAACTAGAATTTTAATGCAATATTTTTTATGAGGATGTATATATGGGCGTACAAAGGAACAGCCATTTATTGTAATAATGCCTTTTATATTTGGTGTTTTCGTAATATCATCAAAAATGCCATACAGTAACTACATTGATATATATTTTTATTTTTTTGGATCTCTTAATCTTATTAGCATACATTTACAATCTAAATTTTTTATAGTCTTCATTTTTTTATGATTCCCATTTTTTCGTCCAATACATCGCATGTCTTTTTCTGGGTTATTTTACTCATTCTTTCTTATACTTAAATGTTCGTTCACAATAGTAAAAGACTAACACAATTTCCAGATATATCATCCATGTATGAACATCATCTATACATTTATACAACTCGAAAATCAAAACCAACAATTTGTCAGAAAACGTCAGCAGAACTCAGCTCATGTTTATGATTTTTTGAATAATAACAAACATTTATACCTAGAATTGCACAACATTATATATTGCAGAAAATGATCAAAATATGTGTGATAAAAATAGTTGGAATGCTACCAGTTGTGACTGATCAGACACTGTGGGTCATCACCTCACAACCCAGCGACGACCTAATTATGTACATGTTTTGCTTGTTTACTAATCCAAAGTAAATTAATTAATTTATCTCATAGTCTATATAGGCTGGCTTATGGTATTAAAGGTCTAACAACAACAATAAAATTCAACAATAATTAGATGTTCGTGTGCTGATTTCACTCAATTCTTGTGCTGGCAAGCAGTCAATTCAGAAAAATTTCTAAACTCAAAGAATATGAATCCATTTATCTTGTATTTTTAAGAGGAGATTTCTTAATCCTACATGGCCAATTGTGCCACATGCGTTTTCCATGCGTTTGGATAAATGCATGGAAAACGCATGGTTTTTGCCTCATTATAATAAGCTAAAAACCATGCGTTTTCCATGCGTTTATCCTTCTCATGGAAAACGCACTTGGCACATTTGGCCATGTGTGCTCAGCCTATCGGCTACATAGTTTAACCAATCATTTTGTTTAACTAGGTAAACAAACAAAGAATGTCCATAATTAGATCGCTGGGCTGTGAGGTGACGACACACGGTGTGGATGTTGGGGTGGTTGAATTAAAGACCAATGTGGGTATCATCTGCGCCACGCTGTGTAAACACAAGTACACCCTCTTGTGAGAATTACGAAAAACGCCGTTTTGTCCACAGATGGCATTTCAGTCGCCTCTGCTGTTTTCTGTTATTTTGGGGGGTTAAAAGTTCCAGAACTAGCACATATATTCTACTTTTTATGTTTTATTTATGAAAATAAGTGTTATACCCAGTAAAAATGTCCCGTATATCATTTATATGCAAGAACTAATCATCAAATCAATTTCGATTTTACCACCAGGGGGCCAGATTCAGTGAAACTGTTAATTCAGAAAATTTGATTCTCTTAAACTGTTGGGACTCTAACAAAACCATTAAAAAAATTGGTAAATGCATCACCACTATGTCTCTAGCCACTTATGATATTATCATGCCCCTTCCCCATGTATTTCACCAAAATGTATGCTACTGAAGTGTTTGGGACTTTTTAGAAGTGGGGGTGGGACATACATTCAATGTCATACAGCTTCATTTTATTGATGGTGGCTTATACTTTTTTTTCTCTTGAAAGATTTTTGAGATAACTTCAAGTAGTATTCACACAATAGTGGTAAAAAATCAGCGGTGAAAATGCATTTAATCCCAATCTTTATGCTTGGAAACAGATCATTTTCAATTTTCTCATTGAATTAAAATGCAATTGGCATTTTTCAGACAAATCTTTTAAAACTATGGTGACCCTCCATTTTTCTTTCGTTTTTTTTAACAAGAACACTTGCTTTAACTTTGTACAAAATTTCATGGCATTCTCAGTGTCAGAACTGAATACCCACATTTGTCTCTAACACTCATTGCACAACTATAACAATGATAAAATTTAATGTTACTCCAAAATCTGAGTGTTCAATAACCAAAGTCTGAACTCAATGCTTTAAGAAATGAGAGCAAATGAGGAGGAAACATTCCTCGATTTTGTTATTTTAATAAATTATGAAATGAACTATGATTGGCTTAGAGATGAACCGTTGGCACCCGGTATGCTACTAATTATTAACTGAATTTATTAAATCAATAAATTATGTTTAATACACGGGATCAATATCCATCAGGCACCCCTCCCTTTCTGCCATCAGCCACAGCTTCAATGCAATACATGTCCAAACAGTCCGGATGACATTCATCACAATCGTTACGGATGCTTCCGATCACTGCTATACTGCCGTACTCATTCACCTCATGGCCCTTTGCCGCTAGTTCACTCACTAGTTCCTGGAAATTCAAACGAACGGCCAACAATGAATGACATTTTTCAGACTGTCTTTAGACTTCAAAAAACATGAAATGACAGCTGAACCCTTCACGTGATATTGATGGTTTCCACGAAGTATATGAAGAATGAATACCCTGCTTCAATTCGAGGCCAGCTTGATTTTGTCTCCACTACTCTACATTAAAATGTTAAAGATTTATTCTGGTTATCTTAGAGTGAGACAAATTAGAGTACTCAGGTCTATAGAGAAGTGAGACAGCAACCAAATGAGTGAGACACACTCTGAATGAGTGAGACACACTCTGAATGAGTGAGACTGGGCACGTCTGCAAAACTTCTCATGGCCATCTAAATTTGTGCATAGATATAACAATCCCAGGCCCGGGCAACCTTTCATGAGCATCATCCCAGCTGGATGTGTTTTGGATGAGACTTTAAATTGGCGGTCCCTTGCACTCAGTGTCTATGCTGAGGCAAGTAAAAGATCCCACATGGGTGGACTCCTCCTCTTTCTCACCTCATCAATCAACCGTCGATAACGGCAAGAACTTACCTTAGAGGGCTGCACTTCACATATCTATCCCCCGCCATGGGGCGATGCCTGCTGTTGGTAGGTGAAACACACACACACACATATAGCTACACATCTAGGTACAATTTACTCACTGGATCATTAGTTCTCTCATAATCCACACAGTGGGGCAAGAGTTGGTGATGTAATCTGGGGTTATCTGTTGCATTGAGCAAATCGTATCCAAGCCAAAGGGAGTTGATTGCCACCTGAAGGACAACATCCATTATTTAGTTGTCTCTATCATATGGTTCCATGGGGAAATTAAAATGTTCTTAATGGGAAAGATTAATTCATTTAAATCTAGACTCTTTGGAAATAAGAAGAATCAAATCTGACTTGATATTGTTCTGCAAGATAATCTCAAATATCACTTGTATTAACACAGATAATATCGTGGCCATAATCGGCATCGGTTCGCTAATTATATCAGAACAGAAAAAAGAAAATTATATAGAAGTAAGAGATTAACCAACAATTGGAACAATTTGAATCAAAATATTGTAAATAGCACTTCTGTACAAGCATTCAAGTGAAAGTTGAAAACGATCCAATATATTTGTAGGGGGAGTACTTATGTACCTGAACCTTCCCCCCCCCCAAGATTCCCCCCCCCCCCCGCAGATGTGTTTTTATTGCAACATGCTTTTAGTATAAATAAAATATCATATTATAAAAATGTTGTTATTATTATGAAGAAAATACACCAGAAAATATCAATGTACAACAAGGCCGCAAGCCAAGATGGGCATGACATTCTCACATCACTTTCTTGAGATGTTGCAACTGGAGCATGGCTTGTGCGGAACAACTAACTATGTATGCCATGGTACAAATATACGTGTACAATAATGTAAAATTGCACTGGTCAGTTGAACAAGATACTTAAAATTAATTGTGACACAATCTAAAAGTAGAAAAACCAAGTAATTCACAGAGACTCATGACATTAGTGATCATAGATTAACTGATGCATTTGACATTCAACCTTGAAAACTGTTCTTCTGTGCATATTACAATAGAAATGATGAGATAGTTTAGCGGTACAAACAAAGGCTATAAACTACAAAACCACCGATGTATTTCACAAGTCACCTACTGCGGCAATTTGTGTTGTTATCCTCGTTCCGCCAGATCCGCCGATGACGAGTTTAGGATTTCCATCAGATGTCATGAAAATGGCAGGTGCCATTGAAGACATCGGTCGTTTCCCTGGTTCAATGAAGTTGGAGGGAGATGCAGGAACACCGAATGCATTGTCCTTCCCTGGGGTGGAGAAGTCGTCCATCTCATTGTTAAATATGATGCCTGTTTTGTTGCCTTTCACCTTCGACCCAAAACTGCATGGCAATGAACAAACTGAACCAGTTACTTTGTTTCTTCTTAAATGTGTATTTTCAAAAGAGTTATCAGTAACTGTGCCTAACCATTGTTTAATGATGTCATCCAAATGTGATGTCATCAACTGCACTCAATGACCTCATTGTACGCTGTTTATGTTCCCTGGTTACATCATTAGGCAATGGTTTTAGGTGCAGTTACTCATAGCTCCCTCTGTTGGTAAAAACTAGCTCATCACAGAGACACATGAATCAGTTCATCCTATTAAATTTGCTGCATGATGCATGAAAGAAACACAAGATGTTTCTTTTTAAAATTACGAGCCAAAGATGTATGTTCAGATATGAGATGCAAGTGGGCTTGTAATAATTTGATTTTTTTTTTTCTTTTCTTAAGTTAAAACTCACTGTGTATATGATAAATAAACTTTTAAGACCATATCATAGGAATGCACAGCAAATATATCAAAATGTGCTACACTGTCAACAGGTTATGGCGGGTTTGGGTAGGTTGAAATTAACAACATTTTAGCCTATAATCTATAAGGTCATTATAATGTCTGACTATGATATGGATATATAAATATGGCTAGTTTGCGAAAATGAGAATATAGGAAGGCTGTACTAATGACTGAGAGAGTTTTCTCAATTTTTTAGCAAGATTTGAAGCAAACAATGTACAACTAATGACTCTGTCAGACAATAAGACAGAAAAATCACTTTCAACAACGACAGACAAATAACTCACAACACAGACAGAAATATCACAACAAAGACATACAAATCACACAAATACAGACCAATAACTCAAAACAAATACCGACTAAATCAAAACAAAGACAGATAAATCACTCACAAAAAAACCCCTAGATAAATCACAGCAAAGACAGACACATCACTTATAAAAAAGACAGACATATCTCTCACAAGAACTACAGACAAATCACTTCTAACAAACACAGACAAATCACTCACAACAAAGATAGACAAATCACTCATTACAAAGACAGAAAAATCACTTTCAACAAAGACAGACACATCACTCAAAGTAAAGACAGACAAATAATTCACAACAAAGACAGACACATCACTCAAAGCAAAGACAGACAAATAACTCACTACAGAGATGGACAAATCACTCACAACAGATTGATGGTAGATGTCAAAGCCACAGCATTTCCATATTGATCCAACACACTGACATGAGCAGTTCCATGATCCGTGAATCCCTCAAATTCTGGTTCGTAATAAGAAACATTGAATGTTTGATTGTCGCTGATTCGGCTTCTGATGTAGTTTGCATAATCCTCCGATGTCATGTTTTTAACCAACTGAAATTTTTCAAATATTCTTAGTGTAAACTGTAATGATTGTTCTGGAATGAACGCAGCTACCTACCACTCTGCATGTATTTTACTAATTGCAATTTGATTGACTTTCATGGCGCACAGTTCATATCACGGTAAACACCTACTTCTTCGACATCCCAATAATCTTCATCTCCTAAAGCCGATCTTTTGGCATAAGCAAACTTGAAAGCTTCCACTATTCTGTGTGACACAAGTCCAAAGTCATCCACATCTGGGGGACTGAAGTTATACCCTGCAGCAGAAACTGGAATTAAAAAATACCCGGGTTCCGGTCGTGGGAACTTGGGGATGAAACCCCCTATTTGCGATCAAGAGGAGACCCAGATAGCATGTCACATCGGCTAGACATTGGGCTGATGTGGGCAAGGTCAGACCAGCATCGGGCATGACATAGCATGTTCTTTGATAGGTGGCACCACTTTTCATGGCAATATGTTAACCCAAACGATGGTAATAATGTTACGAAAAGTCTTAAAAGTCCCCAGACCCATCTTAAATTGATGAAGGTTGCTCGTTTTTCCAAAAGTTGTGTACTTTCTAACATTTCCAAGAACCGATCCAAAAATTTAAAGAAAAGCTTAAAGCAATCATATAATCTGAATAAACTACTACTACCACAACTTACAGTATGTGAACATGGATCACACTGATGGGACTTCTAGCAATCTAATGATACTCTGCTCTATGTACAATGGTACAGTAAATTCCATTCCTAGTATGATAGGAAAATAATAGCAAGTGTGTACATCATGGTTCTACATTTTATTCCATCTCTGACCACTTAAAAAACCTGGAGGAACGCTGTATACCCTCTAATAATCTATCAATCAGCTTGGCTAATAACTTACCATCTAGGATCTGCATGATGTGCTGCAGGACAACCCCACTGGATGGTGGTGGGACGCTGTACAATGAGTACCCTCCATTACGAAGCTCGATTTTTGTAGCATCTTTGAAGCTTGAGGTGTAGTTCATCAAGTCCTCTTCTGTGATAATTCCCTCTGCAATAGATTCAGCCTTCCAATGATCAATCTGCCTAGCTAATCATCCAGGATTCAGGAATTAGCAACACTATCATGGTTGAGGAAAGGAAAAACTAACATGCTAGGTGACATCTAATGTGGAATTGATGCAGACCCATTATCTAAGCCTGAGATGGTCTTTGATATGATTTCAGCATTCAAGTAATTTCATGTTTGCAGCTTTATGTGTTAAATACCAACACAATTAAGACTATTTGGTACAAAATTAGCTTTTACCTTCCAATATAATATTCACCTTTTGGTTTTTAGTTCAGATTACAATACAGACAGGCCCAATAACTGTGACAGCACATAATTTCTGTTGAATCTTGGATTTGTTAAAAATTTTAATCTCAGTGCTTTGATCTTTCATTCATTTCTTTGGATAACACAAAATCCATACCAGCATCTGCAATGTCTTGTACAATGTCCCTTGCAAGTGACCCATTGTAGAAAGTGAACGGATCGAGGGCAATGCGTTCCATTGTCATGGCTAAAGTCACGTCTTTAATTATATCTCCTTCCTCAACCACCTTGCCGTCCTGAACAAAAACCTGGCTGTGGTAATAAAATTATAACATTGTGACTATTATAGAGACCATCATCCTCATTTTGCTGTTAACACTGTGACTGTTTTACAGCTCATCCTCCTCAGTGACCCAACCCAGAAGCATGTGAACACTCATTGGACCCAAAAACATGCAGATGCATAATTGCGGCATAAACTGTTTCTGGAGTTGTATTGCACTGTGGGCTTCTGATTTTACACCCGATTGAACACATGACACGACTCTCATGTATAGAGACTGTAGTTTGCTACCTCTAGAAGATGCCTCTATCTAGTGGTGAAGGTTCAATCCCGTCCCTCTCCCTTCCCTCTCCCTTCTCTATTCCGTCCCTTCCCTATCACTACTGCCCTCATAGAAGCTATCGACAGCAACTGTTAGGGAAACTACTGGGATTCTGTAAAACAGGATCTCATGTGTCAGTTCTTCCATCAGGGATATCCAGACTGTACTCCTGTCAAACTATGTTACTAAGAACCTTCGTATCACACAATTGCTGGATGTTGAAGTATCAACTATTGTTAGTTTTTGTAAAAAGGCCTGTAAAATCTTACCAGAAAAATAATTTTTGCATGCTGGATTCACTTAAAAATCTTTTTTCAAGTAAGCATTTTATAACAAGTCTCTCGATAAGGTCATTTTAGTCTACTTATTCTTAAAGGTTTCATTGCCATTGCACAGCTAATGGGATACTTTTCAGCCAACATGTGGAGCTCCATGTCAGTCCTTATTATGCATTCAATTGTATGATGATGTCATCAAACAAAGGTTTTGGGACTGGCATATAGCTCCCCCTAATGACCTGAAAGTATACCATTGTTTTATTTCATTTATACTGTTATTCCTCATTGTGTGCCTGTAGGTTCTCAAAAATTTATAAATAAATATAAAAGATTCTCCGCCATGTAATATAGTAACTAAAAAAACCAACGCCCTAACCTTAAATTAATTTTTAACTAAACAGTTGCTATAGTAGGTGAGGTGGTTGCTGTAGGGATCTTTGCTGTCATATGACATTACAGCATTAATAAACAAAGAGACAAAACCCAAATTTGGACCTTAGGTGTGACATTGGGTATAATTACAATTGTTTTCACAAAATGATTGTCCAGACCCAATATTTTAAGAATCCAGTGAGTGCCACCTTGGCATCCTTGGGGAAAATTTTTTATTCAACAAAATTTAGTACAGCTGTATATAGGTTTATTGCATGAAAATAAACTGTGAAAAAGAGTCATCAGAGGCTTGTGAAAAGCCAAATTGGTACATCATAAACACTAAATATATTGATAATTGTAATGTACATAAAAAGAGTTACAATCCTTAGAAATATTTTCAAACAAAAGAATGAAGCATATCTTAATCATTAATACTTATATAAGAAGTTAATGTGCCAATCGCCCTTTAATCAGGTACGATTTGTAGCTTCAATAATCATCTTCTTCATCATCATCATCACTGTCTTCATCATCTTGGCTCTCAACAACACTGCAAGGCATCATTGGTTTTGTATGTTTATTGGCACAACTTTCATCAGCACCACACTTTTAATACGAAGTACAGGACAGGGAACTTGATTAGCAACTGCACCTTTGGCTCGCACATGGCAATGATGATTTGCAGATGCCGGCAACACTTTGTAGAACCGAAAGTGGGGCAATTGCTGAAGTACCAGCAACTGAAGTCAAAATGTTCTTCTCAATCTTCCATCCATACTGGGTTACGTCAATATCTGGTGGTGCCATCTGATCCGCGGCCCTCCAAATCAGAACCTGAAGACGGGCGCCTTATGTGCTGCAGTGCAGCCTCATACGTTGGTGGAAGACTTTATCTCGGGTGGTTATTTCTTCTTGCTGAATAGGGAATATCTCATATTTGCAAGAAATGACCCCATTCCTCTGTACAAGCTTGATTCCTCTTCTGGATCCAGTGGATCTGTAAATGCTTGGAGTGTTACTTTTGAGTTCAAAAGCAAGTTAATGGCGGTCACTTTTCCTTTGCCAAAGGGATATGAAACACTGTCACATCCAGAAAGTGCATGGGTTGCCAACAGGTCCAAACACTTCTCTCCGAGCTTCATAGCTGTGGCCTTGATGTCAATTATCTTTCCATCATATTTTTTCATGGTCACATGAGCAGATGGCTTAAGTATCCAGTAGACAAATAGCAACAAAACAAATATGTCTGTGTCATCAGCTAGAATCTGGATATGCCTTTTTCCTTGATGAAGCTTCATCAGATAGCTCACAATGGTCACATCAGCTTCCTCATGAGTGTATGGACTTCCTTCACCTATCAGACTGAGTAAGTTGTGTTGATGTTCCATGTCACATATTGAATATCTCAATTTCCCCAAGGGTGACAAAGTGGCACTCACCTGATCCTTTATCTATGGTCCCAAAACCATAATTTTATGCAATAAAATTGTAATCATACCCCATGTTCCACCTAAGCTAGGTATCTCCTTGACCATAACTGTCACACCCCATCCAGGCGTAATGGGTTCTTGGCATTAGGTAACAGTTATAACACTAAACACTCCTGTCAGTCCTCTGGGAGCCACCTGCTGCATGAAAGTATGTTGGGGGCTAGCTGGGAAGGACCCAGCTTGGCTGCCAAGGTGAAAGTATGAGAATTTGGCAAATGCTTGCAAAGTTGAAGCTGACTTTGAAACCCATTTCAATTTTTTGGTACCTATTTAGAAGAAACATTGTCAATTTGAGGTATAATATTATGCATCTGTCTATCAGAGTAATGTGAAAGGTTAAGGTCCAGTAGATAATGTTTTCTGTGATATTTTCTGACCACCATTTCACACATATGAATAAATTTAATTTCACTTCTCAGGCCACCAGTATTCATTGTCAAAACAATGTGTTTCGTTGTTGAATTTGCAACTAATTTAACCCCAAAAATTACAATGTCAATGACATTAAATCCTCAAATGCACCTCACCTAAGAGAGTAAGATTCCTTGATGACATCAGCATATTGTCGAACAGCATTTGCAAGGTGGCGGTTGACAGGAAAACCCTCCTTCAGCAACCGAATTGTTGGTTGAAAGAGATCCTCCCAGTCGACTCTTCCATAACGTAACCAAGCTTCGTAAAATCCCTTGACTTCACCTGGCACTGCAATTGCCTTGCCCCCTGGAGGAAAGTGTATAAGCTACACAGGGTGAACTTATGATGACAAAAAAATACCCCCATCCTATGAAAGCTTTGTCTTAATTCAGTTTAGTTCATATATATGAATTCAGTTTAGTCCATATATATGTTAGTTAAGACTAGTAAATTTTACATAAAACATGGGCCCAGTGAACTAACTGAAAGATTTTTTATTTATGTATTTATATTTAATATATAAGTAGTTGCAAGTAGATTCAGATATTCATCTCATCATTATGTCTGCATATGGTAGCTGGTTATCTAAGCTCACTAATTTCTCACCCGTTGCATTGAAAGAACAGTACCACAGTGATGATACAGTGCTATAATAGCCAGAAGAGCATTGACATTAGCATTTGCACAGTTCATGAGTCTGTTATCATCGGTAAGTTACAATCACATCTTATCTAAATATCCATAAATCTTGCTCACCGAAAGTTGAAGAAACATTGTCATGAACGAACATGTCTCGATCAGCCAGAGCCGGAGCAGCCTCCCTGGACATCAAGGCAACCAGTTCCTTCTCTCCCCCATCTCTTGGACTGTTTATTAAACAAGTAGATTCAGATATTCATTTCAGATCTTTCATTCAACCTGTAATTAACAGATCACCACTCTCTAGCATGGCTTTGAAGATTCAAGGACAGTGGTGGACAACTTGGAAGATATAGGTAACTATACTTCCTTCTACATTCTCTGGACAAAGCGACAAGCTGCCGCGGGAAGCAGCAAGCATGGCAGCCCAATCCGGGTGAGTTAATAAGAGTCAATTTAGTTCATTTCACTTGTTAATTTATTGTTTATACATGTACTGCTGTATATAGATGTAAGTAATTAACTGCATATTGTTGCAGGCTGTTATTTGTGAAATAAAGCTTCAAAACTTGAAGACTGGAGTGCTGAGTGCCACAATAATACTAGTGAGTAGGGTCTCCGCAAGACAGCATGGCAACCGCTGGATATGAGGCACCCAAATTCAAATTTATCAAGTACTAGCTAAAAATAGTAGCATCACAGTATATTAAGTAATTCACAAAACCACGATTTTTGTGACTATATAGAATACATGTGATATTTGTTATGTGTGGGGCTTTATCGTCATATCATTTCACATACAAGGGTGTTACCATGGTCTTTGATGCTATATATGACGGTTTGATACAATGCATAATATATCACATGAAATTGGTGTTTGTCACAATATCTTATACTTTCAAGGAGCTGGGAATACATTTTACTATTACGACGGATATCATAACTTTGATATACGAAGGCTGATACACAGGTAATGTTTATGACTATATCCCATACCTGTGATAAATGAGGCTGATGTGACCCCCTCCAATCCCTGTGCTGTGTGAGTTGACAACCCCGACACAAAAAGTGAATGACCTAACCTCGTAGGATGCTCAGTATATATGTTGCATAATATAATAATTATAAACAGGTTCAAGATGTATTATGCAATGGTTACATGTGAGACATGAAGATATGTACACCCAAAAATGTCAATGTACAACGAGGCCGATATGCCGAGTCATACATAACAGTTGAGGGTGTACATATCTCGATGTCTCACAATGTAACCATTGTGTAACTGTCTTGTACCACTGAACCCCATCCTTGTGTCAGAAACAAAAATTTCTACTTTACAGTTACTCTACTTCTCCATTACAATTCACGCTCCGTCAACAATTTGTGTATTTAATGGTTGCCAGTCTAATCAGATAGATAGCAAACTTTTTGAAAAATTTTAGTATTTTTATAATCGGATGAAAACTCATATACGAGTACGTCAGACCACTATTATTGCCTGTAGTCGCTGAATGCATGATTTCTCTCGTGACGTTGCGTCAGGCTCCGCCTACTTTCTGCCAGCCTACCAATCGCAGTGCAGTATGGCTCATAACTGTTGCACATGAGGATTTGCACAATGGGGTACCTAATGCTAAATTGCACTAGTGAGTGGTACAAAACAGATTTTCCTGTAAAGACATTTACACAATTGTCGTGCTGACATCATTGCAAAGTTAAAGGATGTTTATTCAGAGGGAAGAGGCTCGTCATCCACATGTTTATCCAACAGAGAAGAGCCCCATGGTTCAGGATGATTTTGACCCCTGTGACCTCACCCATCTTTCAATTCATCCACAGTTTTATTCCCTGTAGTTCCATGAGCCTAGCATCAATCGATCTGAAGTTATCGTATCAATACAGGTGGAAACAGACAACTAGACAGCTGGCTAGATAAATAGAAGGACAAACTGACAAGATTTGCAGGTCACATTCAAGTTTGTATTATCAAAACAATGTAATGTAATGTAAGGTAAAACGTGTTTTTAAGTCGTATTTGATTAAAAGCTATTGCTTCAAACAATAACAGTAAAAATGGAGAAATTGAGGAATCGGAAACTTTATCAAATCAATCATCCAGTAAATGTTCATAAGAAAAACTTAAAATCTCTGTACACATGTTGAGAGTCTCAAACTGACAGTGTGCACTGACCAGTTTATTCATAAGTCCTTGGGTATTAAAGTCATGCAGTCATGTAAACTATCAGCAAGGACTGAATAGTTAATTTGGGATGACTAGTAGCATTGTGCTGACCTAGTCCTTTTGTCCTGAGTATTATTAGTGGTTTGGAGGTTTATTCTTACACCTTCATACATTGCACCCCTCATTTTCTGAGCTATCTGATATTACTCACATCACATGTCAATAACCACGAAGAGATTTTTAAATTAAAGGCGTTGAGTGAGCTAAGATTTGCAATAAATAACTACACATTCAATTATGAAGAAATGTGTGAGGAAGACAATTAAATATCTAAAAGAAACGTGTGAAGACAGTGGCAATGATAATGTATGTAGTTAAGATGGATAGTGCACCTAGATATATTGAAGAGCTCTCTTCTATGCAACAGTCACCATATAACATGCATGACAATGAAAAAGACTTCCTGCCTCACTACAATGCAGGTGCTTCGGGGCTTGGTTATGGAATAAAATATCAACTAGCATTAAACAAAGCAGTGTTTGTCAAATGCATTTTCACACATATTCTCAGAAAACTTCTTCAACTTTACTGGTTCCAATTTTGGATTTTTATATGCACTTATTAATAGTAGATTTTCATCAGCGATGATGAGTTTTACTGATACGCATTCAATTTTGTCATTACATGTATTTATATTGTATTGAGTAAATGGAATATCTTTAAAATGTACATTAATATGCCCCTACTGTTTGATCTTTTATCTTGCTTCACTGTTGAATAGCCATCTATCAAATATCGATTGCTAATAGGATTCATCAAGTACATATATATATATTTATATATATATAGATGTAAAATAAAATATTACATCACCCCAGGTCATTTACATGGCAGTAAGTGTCTGAAAACCTTTGGCTAGCCATGGCAGACAATATATATATGCACCAGCCACCATTTATCAAGGAATGCCTGGTTCTGTTGATATGATGGTGGGATATCAAAATGATTTAATTGTCCACTTACGTTCCAATTTGACCACAGAGAGTGGCATCACTTGACACCGAAGCAAATCGGAATTTTCGGTGTTCAGACTGTGGAAATCCAGCGGGGTCCTCGCTGGCATCAGACGCCTTAGATGGTCTTGTTAACCCCACTGAGAGACCAATGACTAAAGCAACCAGACAAACAGCCCCAATTCCACATGCTATTTTAAGTTCCATCCTGAAGTGTGGGAAAAATATGTTTTATTAGGTATAGGTCTATGTAAATAGTAAGCTAACTTCTTGTTCAGCCTATGATAGTTAACAACATCAAGTGATAAAATTTTAAGCAAAACATTTCTAAAACTAAAACATATCGTGCCAATTACACACCAAAACAGAATGCTACATACCCCATTTTGAAGACCGTCTATGAAACTATTCAGCTAAATAGATTGTGGATTTACTCTTGACACCTCTGTAGTATATAATTTATTTGTACCAAGATAAGATATAGGATCGAGATCTTTAAAGACCATGGCAATTACGAAAAACTCATAAAATGCACCCTTCAAGATATAGTGATCCTAACATTATGCTCTGATCGGAGACTGATACTTTATTCTTATCTTGAACTGACTTAGACAAAGTTTGGTCTATTTATATATTCTCTATATAAATGCAGAAGTAAATTGTAAAACTGAAAATTATTTTTCTTATTTCGACATAACTTTCTCAGAGTTGAATCATTTCATATAAAAGCAAAGAATAAGTATACAAAGAAGTGAAAATACTTCATTTGAATGAGAACGGAGCAATCCCAGTGAGCAATGTGATCTCACTGAGAGGTCTTGGTGAGCTAAAAGGATCACAGAGTTAGGTTCGTAGTGGGTTCATTGTGATCCCATATGCCTCACTGTGAGCTCATATCATAAGGTCACAGCATGAAGTCATTATGAGCTCAGTATGAGCTTATTGTGAGGCTTAACTGTCAAAGAGTGTGTACATTTAAGGGAGCGTGGCATTAAACCACTCGCCAAAGGCATAAAGTTACTGTGTCTCCAGATTTGGCACATTCAAGTAGTTATATAAATCAATACTGCCTTCTTTTCTCATGATATTTTTCACCACTACATGCTTACTTTAGCACAACAATTTAGTTTTAATAAATAATATAAATATTAGTTTTTCATGCCATCAAAAACTCATTATGTAAACAAACCCAGTGATGAATTCACAATATTGAACAATGGCAATGATGTCATTCCATTGTGTTACATGGCAATGATGTCATTCCATTGTGTTACCAATGATTTGGTCTGGGTTTTCTCTCATTATATGATTAATGTCTGATAAATCATTAATACACACAAAAATTTAGTGTGCCTGGATTAACAGAGAATATTTTCAAGTATTTGATAGAGTCTTAGAAAATTGCAAATTAAACAGACAGTGCAGTTTAACTGAGTGCTGTCAAAAAGTGCGTACATTTTAAGGGAGTGTGGCGCTAAATCACTCGAAAAAGGTTCAACTGAGCACTGTCAAAGAGGAATATATTTAAGGGATGTGGCATTAAACCTCTTTCACAAGGTTTAACTGAGCACTGTCATAATTTTTTTTTTTTAGCAAACAAGAAATAATACACTCGATTTGATTTGAATTTTTCCATTATTTTTAGTTTTTTTTGGGAAACCGGTTGCCATTTATGATTGTCTCAATCGAGAATACATATGACTTTAACATACATTTGAATGAGAATCACATGTTGTCAATACCAGTTTCATGGACATTGATAAGAGTCACGTGACCTTTAGTCAACATTTTCAGAAATGAGTAAGTTTAACATAAGATAGACCTTTTTGGTTTTTGCATGTTAAACATTCCCTTATTATAAAGCAGTTTTTCATGACCCATCATGATGCCATTGATATTTACAAATGTACATTGTTTGATGACATTCTCATGGTTTAAAAGCAGATTCATTAAATTTGATAAAATTCACACAACTTATCAATTCCGAAGTTTTCATAGCATTGACTAAACGCATGAAAATATGTAATAAATAACAGTCAGGCAGATAAGTGGATAAGAATAGGCTAAAATCACTGAAAGGTCTGTGCCAAAATAAACAATACAAGTTGTCCACTGTTTCTTGCAGTTTTGACAATACTGTCACCGTCATACCACTTAAAGATTTGTCACTGTTTTGACATTACGCTGTTTTCGTTGTTGAAACAATGGGAAATGCACAATGCACCAATTGTCTTGAATATTATTCTTCTGTTCTCCTTGTCCCAAATATGCAGCTTTCTTCTCACAAAAATGTTGGTTACACCTGTCCATAATTATAATATTTTATGATGTATCTCGATATGGGCCCATCAAGCTCAAGAACTACACCTGACAATAAATGAATCTTCGAATACAAAGATTGGAAAGCAATTGGTCAGTGTGCTTTAACCAAAAAGAAAGAAAGAAAGAAAAAAAGACAATCAATAATATTATAAACTTTTTCAGAGAGAGCTATACTGATGTTCAACAGTCCAAGTGGTTATTCATCAGCAGATAATAGCACGGTCTGCTCTGGACAATCGTGATTTATTATATTTCGGTGTTAACCTGCTGTTGCCAGGTGAGTGCTGTCAGCTGTTGATGCCAAAGATCATACTGTGTGCAAGTAACTTTTACTTGGAGCCTGCCCCCTAGGCCCAAGCTTGCTCAGCTATGGGGGCCAAGAGATCAAGATGAGGAGAGACCCCGAGGGCATGCCCCAGCCCTAACGTATACCGGCAATTACCCAATCCAAGACTGCCACAGCAGCTGGCACTGGCCACGTGGTCCAGTCAGCCTATGGCTGAATCCCACCTCATCCAGAGGCATGACGTGGACCTGTGCCGGAATTTGGGAATCCCTAATTTCTATGGAAGTTCATGACTTCCTGTAGTGTAGAGCCCTGAAGTTGTGCAACACTCTGGTCTCAGTGATTTGAACCCATCCCTGTAACCTCAGTCTCTCAAACTGGATCCTTATCCCCCAAAAGACATCCCACTTCCATCGACTGTTGTTCACACCAGTTTCCCCCTTTTCCCCATGCCATCTTATTTTATGACATTAACCCCACATCAAGCACATTCGGCAGTGCTACAATAACTATGCCTATGGGCATTCACCTGTCCACTGCACCTGAAACACTATCACACCAAACCCCCAATACCACAGAACCATAAAGACATTCCAAACCAGAGTGATCCAGTTGCACCCACCCCACGCAGGACTAATAATATATATCTAAACATGATTATTACCCAAAAGATGACAGTAGGAGCCCTGAAGAACCAAGGCCTTTGTACCTCAGGGCATTGGCTATTTCACCCCTTTTTCAATTAATCATCATGAAGTCAGCTGACAGCTGCCACGTGGCTGGTCCAGGCAATCTGCAACACCCTCATGGTGTTTGCAAGCAAAATTACCATTACACTCCTGTTAGGATGCAATATTTTAGTGCAGAGTTCTGAGACATTGTTTTTTTTCATGTCATCACTGCGATCTAATGGATGTTCTGACTGCACATTCCATTCGGCAGTGTGGACCACAATGGAAATGTTTCTTGTATTATGCATCAGTTAGGTGAATGGTGATTAAGCTGTGCACAGAGTCCATCTGAAAGAAGAAAACAAGTGCATCAAATTAGTCTTAATAAGTTAATTCTCTCTGGCACACATTACTGGGATGAAACTATATGGTCCAGTGGAATCCTAGAAAGGTGTTTTGTGGTATGGATGATGTTTTATGGTGGATAATTTATTGGCATAAATGACTTCCTTGACCCTAAAAACATAGGTGTTGGACACCAAAATCAACTTTGTAGCACCAAATAATAAGGAAGTTATAGGGCATTTATAAGTAGTCTAGTGGCCATTTTGTTTTTGTCCCATGAAACAAAAGTTTCCGCAAGGGTGCCAAAGTGGCACATGCCTGCTCCGGACATGCTGGTGCCAGAATCCACCATAAAACGTCATACATAACACACTTGAGCCCAAATATCCCATTTGGCAACTGGACTGACACCCCTGAGTAGATTCAGTTTGACACTTTGTGGTGATAGGGTACCCTTCCCTACCCCTGGCAAGGGTGAGTTTACTCATCTACACAGGGGCATAACTCAGTAATGGGGCCATATGTGCCGTGACAGACAAAAATTATCAAAATTCAGGCGATTCATCTCCTTTTGTCATTCCATTGCCATTAACACCTCCCCCCTCCTTACCACACAGGGTGCTCCTCATAAGCGACAACTGATTGTCTTTTGGGAGCTCCCTCCACAGTAAATACATATTTTATAGTTATTATTATTTTGATTTTATAATTGTTTTCTGTGAAAATCAAACTATCTTGATTATTATTTTGCCCCTATGGTACATGGCCAAATGTGCAACGTGCATTTTTCATGCATTTGGATAAACACGTTTTCATTTTAATTTGGCAAAAACCATGCGTTTTCAATGCATTTATCCTTCTCTTGGAAAACGCACGTGCCACATTTGGCCATGCATGTAGTATAACTTTTTGCAATGTTTTAAACCAATAAGTATCACACTGTTACTGTATTTTCTATTACTGATGAATTTACTAAATTTCCTTACTTTCAAGTTGAAATGATTATATTTTCATTCATGACTTTTGTTCTATTAAAGATATAAACATGATTTGAATTACAAATCTTGCCCAAATTATTAGTTTTAAATGACAGTAGAAAAAAGGTATGCTACTGCATTTATTGAGACAACGGTCACCTAAATATTAACTTCCAAGAATTCCTATGAAAGCCATTCCAACCCTACATTGCTAATATATATACACTAACCCAATGTTGGATTGGGTTCAAAGTCTGTCACTAGATGCAGTAGTTCAGACCAGTTTGTCCAGGTGTCGCTGCAGCATGTCTACTGGCCCGTGCTGCTGCCCTCTCGTGCATTCAGACACACTCAGCCTAAGGATCACATTAAGTGCAAAAAATGATAGGGTCATCATTCAATTTGGAGGTAGAAGTACTTGAAATTATTAATCAATTAATGATGAACTATATCAAATTATATAGGGAAATACCGAAACATCCATTATTTTCTGACAATATGCACTCAATGAATAATAACAAAATACTAGCAGTATTACAAATGTATATAATTCTTATAAATAATCTTAAAAATATTTGGAGTATATTTATATATGAAAAAAAAACCAGGGGTCAACATTAAAATTTTTCAGTTGGGACCAGTTAAGCACATCAGGAAAGGCTCTCCTCCAGAATATAAATTTTTATATTAAGGTAACAAATAATGAATCTTCGAATACAAAAATTGAAAGCTAACATGAGGCAATTGGTCAATGTGCTTTAACCAAAAAGAAAGAAAGAAAGAAAAAAAGACAATCAAAAATATTATAAACTTTTTCAGAGAGAGCTATGCTGATGTTCAACAGTCCAAGTGGTTATTCATCAGCAGATAATAGCACGGTCTGCTCTGGACAATCGTGATTTATTATATTTCGGTGTTAACCTGCTGTTGCCAGGTGAGTGCTGTTGATGCCAAAGATCATACTGTGTGCAAGTAACTTTTACTAGGAGCTTGCTCCCTAGGCCCAAGCTTGCTCAGATATGGGGGCCAAGAGATCAAGATGAGGAGAGACCCCGAGGGCATGCCCCAGCCCTAACGTATTTCCTTGACCCTAAAAACATAGGTGTTGGACACCAAAATCAAATTTGTAGCACCAAATAATAAGGAAGTTATAAGGCATTTATTAGTAGTCTAGTGGCCATTTTGTTTTTGTCCCATGAAACAAAAGTTTCCGCGAGGGTGCCAAAGTGGCACTTGCCTGCTCCGGACATGCTGGTGCCAGAATCCACCATAAAACGTCATACATAACACACTTGAGCCCAAATATCCCATTTGGCAACTGGACTGACACCCCTGAGTAGATTCAGTTTGACCTCTTTGTGGTGATAGGGTACCCTTCCCTACCCCTGGCAAGGGTGAGTTTACTCATCTACACAGGGGCATAACTCAGTAATGGGGCCATATGTGCCGTGACAGACAAAAATTATCAAAATTCAGGCGATTCATCTCCTCTTGTCATTCCATTGCCATTAACACCTCCCCCCTCCTTACCACTCAAGGGGAGCTCCCCATAAGCGACAACTGACTGTCTTTTGGGAGCTCCCTCCACGGTAAATTCATATGTAAAATCCTTCATTATTTTGATTTTATAATTGTTTTCTGTGAAAAAAAAACTATCTTGATTATTATTTGATACATAGCCAAATGTGCTATGTGCATTTTTCATGCATTTGGATGAACACATGGTTTTCACCTCATTTTTAATGGACAAAAAACATCGTTTATTCTTCTCATGGAAAACGCACGTGTCACATTTGCCCATGTATGTAGTATAACTTTTTGCAATGTTTTAAACCAATAAGTATCACATTGTTACTGTATTTTCTATTACTGATGAATTTACTAACTTCCTTAGTTTTTCAAATTGAAATGACTATATTTTCATTCATGATTTTTGTTCTATTAAAGATATCAACATGATTTGCATTGCCCAAAGTATTGGCTTTTAAATGACGGTAAAACTGTTGCTGTACTGCATTTATTAAGACAACTGTCACCTATAAACTTCAAAGAATTCCTATGGAAGCCGTTTCAACCCTACATTGCTAATACACTAACCCAATGTTGGATTGGGTTCACAGTCTGTCACTAGATGCAGTAGTTCAGATCAGTTTGGCCAGGTGTCACTGCAGCATGTCTACTGGCCTGTGCTGCTGCCCTCTCATGCATTCAGACACACTCAGCCTAAGGAACACATTAAGTGAAAAAAATGATAGGGTCATCATTCAATTTGGAGGTAGAAGTACTTGAAATTATTAATCAATTAATGATGAACTATATCAAATTATATAGGGAAATACCGAAACATCCATTATTTTCTGACAATATGCACTCAATGAATAATAACAAAATACTAGCAGTATTACAAATGTATATAATTCATATAAATAATCTTAAAAATTTTTGAAGTATATTTATGTATGAAAAAAAAAAACCAGGGGTCAAAATTCAAATTTTTCAGTTGGGACCAGTTAAGCACATCAGGAAAGATTCTCCTTCAGAATATAAATTTTTATATTAAGGTAACAAATAATGAATCTTCGAATACAAAGATTGAAAGCTAACAAGAGGCAATTGGTCAATGTGCTTTAACCAAAAAGAAAGAAAGAAAGAAAAAAAGACAATCAAAAATATTATAAACTTTTTCAGAGAGAGCTATGCTGACGTTCAACAGTCCAAGTGGTTATTCATCAGCAGATAATAGCACGGTCTGCTCTGGACAATCGTGATTTATTATATTTCGGTGTTAACCTGCTGTTGCCAGGTGAGTGCTGTTGATGCCAAAGATCATACTGTGTGCAAGTAACTTTTACTTGGAGCTCGCTCCCAAGGCCCAAGCTTGCTCAGCTATGGGGGCCAAGAGATCAAGATGAGGAGAGACCCCGAGGGCATGCCCCAGCCCTAACGTATTTCCTTGACCCTAAAAACATAGGTGTTGGACACCAAAATCAAATTTGTAGCACCAAATAATAAGGAAGTTATAAGGCATTTATTAGTAGTCTAGTGGCCATTTTGATTTTGTCCCATGAAACAAAAGTTTCCGCGAGGGTGCCAAAGTGACACTTGCCTGCTCCGGACATGCTGGTGCCAGAATCCACCATAAAACGTCATACATAACACACTTGAGCCCAAATATCCCTTTTGGCAACTGGACTGACACCCCTGAATAGATTCAGTTTGACACTTTGTGGTGATAGGGTACCCTTCCCTGCTCCAGGCAAGGGTGGTTTTACTCATCTACACAGGGGCATATCTCAGTAATGGGGCCATATGTGCCGTGACAGACAAAAATTATCAAAATTCAGGCAATTCATCTCCTCTTGTCATTCCATTGCCATTTACACCTCCCCCCTCCTTACCACACAGGGAGCTCCCCATTAGCGAAACTGACTGTCTTTTGGGAGCTCCCTCCATGGTAAATTCATATGTGAAATCCTTTATTATTTTGATTTTATAATTGTTTTCTGTGAAAATAAAACTATCTTGATTATGATTTGGTACATAGCCAAATGTGCTACATGCGTTTTTCATGCATTTGGATAAACACATGGTTTTCACCTCATTTTAATTAGGCAAAAACCATGCGTTTATCCTTCTCATGGAAAACGCACATGCCACATTTGCCCATGCATGTAGTATAACTTTTTGCAATGTTTTAAACCAATAAGTATCACACTGTTACTGTATTTTCTATTACTGATGAATTTACTAAATTTCCTTAGTTTTTCAAGTTGAAATGATATATTTTCATTCATGATTTTTGTTCTATTAAAGATATCAACATGATTTGAATAACAAATCTTGCCCAAATTATAAGCTTTTAAATGACAGTAAAACTGCTGTACAGTTATTCACCTTTTAACTTGTGAAGAAAAAAGGTATGCTACTGCATTTATTGAGACAATGGTCGCCTAAATATAAACAAGAATTCCTATGAAAGCCATTCCAACCCAACATTGCTAATGTATATACACTAACCCAATGTTGGATTGGGTTCAAAGTCTGTCACTAGATGCAGTAGTTCAGACCAGTTTGTCCAGGTGTCGCTGCAGCATGTCTACTGGCCTGTGCTGCTGCCCTCTCGTGCATTCAGACACACTCAGCCTAAGGATCACATTAAGTGCAAAAAATTATAGGGTCATCGTTCAATTTGGAGGTAGAAGTACTTGAAAATATTAATCAATTAATTATGAACTATATCAAATTATATAGGGAAATACAGAAACATCCATTATTTTCTGACAATATGCACTCAATGAATAATAACAAAATACTAGCAGTATTACAAATGTATATAATTCTTATGAATAATCTTAACAATATTTTGAGTATATTTATATAAAAAGAAAACCAGGAGTCAACATTCAAATTTTCAGTTGGGATAGTTAAGCACATCAGGAAAGGCTGTCCTCCAGAATATAAATTTAGCACATGGGGATGTAGCTGCTACCACCGCCGATAGACCCCAGTGGTTTCCATCCCAAATGTTCAAATTCACCAGATTATACTTCTGCTGGTGGTCCTGAATTACTTCAGGCTCTGATGATGATCTTTGTGTGGATCAGTATCTCACCAGGGTTCTAAGGAACCCCACTGATGATTATTCATCAGTTTGTGACTGCTCTAAATCTGCTTGCTGATAATAACCAGACATGTGGATGCCAAATGTTGTCAGCCAGATATAAAATGCCATACGTTACCTGGCCGAAAGAATTAATTACTATGCACAACACAGACACGAGTCTTACCTGTTTAGTAAGGAGCAATTTCTTCCACAATTGACACTTGTCCTACATGACATGCTTTCTGTTGCATAAAAGCTTTGATGCACTCTTGTTTTCTTAGCCTAGTATTCTCCTGTACACTAGCTAGTCATACATATATCCATACCATAGTCAGACGTTAATGACCT
Source organism: Alitta virens (assembly GCA_932294295.1). Taxonomy (NCBI): domain Eukaryota; kingdom Metazoa; phylum Annelida; class Polychaeta; order Phyllodocida; family Nereididae; genus Alitta; species Alitta virens. The sequence goes on along the minus strand of OW028576.1, from coordinate 27,929 downwards.
TGTAGGTTAAAACATCATTAACTTCAACTGCCCATAAAACTCTTACCATGAAGGGGGCTCCGAACTTTCAAGAGCAATATTTTCAGAAATAAATTTAGAAATAACATTACTTCTTTCTCTGTGAGGTAATAGAATTATGACCAGTTGAATAAAAAACAAAAGGAAAAAAGAATACTAAGCCAATGAGCAATGAAACTTCATTTACTATTGAAAAATAGTAGTTAAACTTAAGATTTATAATACATTACTAGCAAAAATATTTTTTTTAGAATTCAGGCCTTCTCATATTGGTTGCCCTTCTAAACTCCTTCGCCATACATAATGTTCTTCGGGCAGAAAGCAATTTTCACTTGCCATTCGCTGTTTTGTGTCAAGGTCTGGTCCAATGCTGAGCATTGTCCTAGAGTAACAACTGAATTTCGGTTGTCAAAAGGGAAATATCTCACCTACAGGAATGAGAATTATTCGACCCCCATGGAACTTGCATGAAAATGTGCCAACATTGCACAGGACATAAATAACAAATGCAATCATCACAATTTTTGAGGATGCGATATTGTGTCATGTTTTGGTAATTTTACTGCTGTTTTGCAACATGTATGTAATGTTACATAACCTGTATACATATGAACTCCCACGCTTGCCATTTTTGAGGCATTGGGTTGCTATGGTCTGTGGGGCCATTGCTATTGTTGAATCCAGCTTTCTATTCATCAAGACAATCTTTTCTAGTCATCACCTGGTTATTTATGATGAAAATATTGCAATATCATTAGCACTTTTACAATTCAAGCGACTGTAACACAGAATACGTTTCATGAAAATGGGCCATTTTTTTGCCTTCTCTGAATAGATAGTAATATTTAGGTGTATGTTTGGAAACTTTCACTTTTGATTTATTTATTGAGAAAGCAATAAGCAAAATTATAAAGTACAAGAACCAAAGTTTGACCTTTCAAGCATAATATGTAAATTTGATGTATTTTCACTGAATTTTATGTCACAACTGAAGTCCCTCGACTATTTCACCAGCCAGCTGCAATCTGCTAAAAATCATGTACAACGACCAATGCACATACAAAGTCTTATATATTCATATTTTAGGGTAGAGTTGTGATATAGTTAATATTTTCTTCATGTAGTACTACTGCATAACAGATGAAAAACAGCTTTAATATTTGCAAAATATCATGAATTATCACTTCAATCATGTGTCATTCTTGTCCTGTGCAGAATTATAATTGACATATTTTGATCCAAAGTTCCAGGGGGTTGAATAATTCTGCTTTCAACTGTAGGTTATAAGTAACAGGCTTATAGTTATATCGCGAGGATGGAGTTTCACTGACATTTTTGTTAGTTAAATCCCAAAGCTAAATGCAGATGGTCTTACTTAGATTCCACAGTGCATATATGCTGATTTTGTTGATAGTTTAATTGTTAAACTGCTCTTCTTATGCGAGAATAACACTGTTCTGTACCCATAAGAAGCTAAATAAAATTTGTGTTTTAATATTCCTTCAAAAAAAATAGAAGAGAGATCATGGAGGGGTATAAATAGACAATATAAATAATATTTCCATCCTACTGACCCAATTTAGAAAACAGAGAGGTATCATGGAGGGGTGTAACTAGACAATATAAATATGTGCATCCTAGCATTCCAATTATGAAAAATAGAGAGATATTTTTCACGGGTAAATCACGGTATAAAAATCGTTTTTCAAGTGGTCCATTAAAAACAAGTATTATAAACAATAACATAAAATCATGTAAAGTACAATTTTGCCAGTTTTTTAAGCTCTCTGGCAGTAGATTCCAAAGCAACTGATGCTCTATATATAAAAGACCTTTTGTACATTTGAGTTTGACATTCTGATAATATGACATTTAATGAATTTGCCAGATGAGTATTAATTTCATAAATGTCACATGCCATAACTACAGAATTGACTAGATGTTGAGGAGCATTTAAAATTAAACATATTAACTCAGAGGAAGTAGTCTATACGTTCTCGTATGCTTTGCCATTTAAGCTGTTTTACAAGCTCGATACCTCTGGTATTGATAATATCAAAACAACCAGATATAATTCTTGCTGCCCTATTTTGAAGTCTCTGAATAGTATTAGCATTAGAATTTGAATAACCCCATAGATAAAATATGGTTTAACCATGAAAGCTTTCTTGCAATATTTTTAACAACTTCATGTACATATTTGTCAAATTTGATACCAGCATCAACGAGTACTATAATAAGACCCAATGGTTATGTGGTATATTTTGATATTCCCCACGAGTGGACAGATTGGCCAGGATTCACAAGTGGCGTTAGCCACGAGTGAATTCTGAAGCCAATCTGTCCACAAGTCAGGGAATATAAAAATGTACCACATAACCACTTGGGTCTTATTTATACCCCACAATATTATCACTTTGCAAAAATGTGTTGTTGTTCAATAGCCTCATCATGTGGTACAGAAACATTTCATGAATATTAATCATGGCACTAGCCAATCAGAACCCTCCTAGGCCGCCAACACAGCGTCACTACGTCCTCGATTCAAACTGATTATTTGCCCATATGGGACTCAAACAACATGTTCTTTCCAACTATGTTTTTTGCTTTTTAATTATATTTAAGTTTCAATGGCAATGAATTTTGTGGTGAGGCATTTTCTTTATCTACTAGGATAATTTCTACATGTAATGCAACTGTACCTTGGTATGTCTGATAAATATTATTATCGAGAAATCGTTAACATTTATCACATACTTATCCTTCCCTCTCAGGCCAGCCATCATGGTGTGTAGTTACCCAGCATCCCACCAGGGGGCTTCTGCTATGTCATCTCTGCCACTTGCATACCCCAGCTTGACACCATTCTAACCTTAGCATGCTCTAGAGTGATCAAGATGATGAGAACAACAGTCAAGATGATAAAAATAACAGTCAAGCTGAAAAGATTTTGCTTCAACACTACCTATTGATGAATGGTAAATAACTCTATTCTTTTAAAATGCAATACACATACCCAAGCTATTCTAAAAATGCAATTATAATAACAAAATAATCAGAAGTCAAGCTTTTAATTCTCAGGTGCATCAATACTGGAAATGCACTTTCAGCATGTGCTCTTTAATTTAGGTGCTTCTGTGGATATTGTGAAGCCATGGCAACACCAACTGAAGATGTGTGCTGCCATTTTTACCAACAAACTAGAGCAAGAATGTCAGTCTGTGAGTCAAGGGGGACTAGAATTTCAGACTCTAATGAAGGCAAGATCTGTTTTACAACCCTGGAAGAATCTATATCATGCATTACCAGGCATCCAGGATTTCATGACTTGTGTCTTAGTCCTTGGGCCATGGAATATGAAGCATATGATTTTTCTGCAAGGCAAGGGAGGGTAAGTGATGACACCTGTCAATCAACTGATTCGTCATCTGGCCTACAGAAAATTTGTGGGGTGGATATTTGGCTCATTAGGAAAAGACAACCGAGTAGTCATCCCTGCTTGCATAGTAATAACAACAGATACGTTGGATTTATTCAAACAGTCTATTAGCACAATGTAAAACAACAAGGAGAACTAAACAAGTACCGTTGGACCACTGTTAGCAACTAAACCTGCTTTTCTTATATGAAATCAAATGGTGTTTGTTGTCTTCATCTTCCATGCTGTCAGCTAAAGATGATGGTTGACCTGATGTGTCTAGGGCTGCTCCAGCTTGTGCATAGGTGGGATACTCCTGCCTGAGTTCCATCACGGCATCCCATAAGTCATCAACATAATCTAAAAAAATATATACTATTTTTATAAGATTGGTAGATTATTAATCATTGCAAATTCACTGCAAAACTTGAGTCATTAATACTGACTGTATGTCATTGGCACTTTGATTTGCTTGAGTATCCCTGCACCATCTTTGTACTTGGGAATGACACAGCCCACCGTTTTTCTCCTCAAGCTGTCACACTTTGGTTTCTGTTGCCATTTTCATTGAAATGTAATGCAGCCAGTAATATTCTGTGAAAAGAAAGGAAACGTTGCAGAATGCAGAAGCTCTTTATTAATCAGGTGAGTACTTCAATATGCATTGTTCAAATGAATGAATTACCTTGCTTTCATTTGAAGAAATGGGTAGACTTAGGAGCAAAATAGCAAACAATTTTATGGAAAACCTCCACAAGCGAAGTTTGTTCAGCTGGTGACAGCTGCTTCACATCACTGAGCAATCGTTTGTCTGTGATAACATCTCCAATGGCTTGGAACCTATTTTTTAAAAAAACATTAAAAAAACACATGGGCACACCAGTAGATCTATGTATTGCAGTGATTAAAATAAGGATGCAAAATTATTACATTTAATTGAATCAAAAATGAATTCAAACGAAGATTACCTTTGAGAATCCAAACTCGGTCAGACAAAGCATCATGAAGACATGTAGGAAACAAGGGATCCTCATGGCTGTGTACATTGGCAACATGGTTTGCCAGGAACTTCCATTTGGCCAATGCCACAGAGCCATCCCCACCACTGGTAGAAGCACACCAGTACAGATGGTTCACTATAGTTGGGATCCACAGCTTGATTACCTCATTTTCTTTCTTCTTGGCAGCAGCTTTTAGCTTTTTTTTAACACCTTTACAAAACAGAAATTACAGGTATGAGCATCATGTTAGGTAAACATTATGTGAAGTGCCACAGGGAACATTTTAGTGCATACCTTTTGCAACATGCCAGCAGTCAAAATAGTGAATTTTTGCAGGTTTCTTAGTCTGTAAATATTTGCACACACTTGACTTGTCAGTAATGATTCGTGACACTGTGGACCCATCTTCTTCCAGTCTGTTCAACCCCCTTTTTAAACCCTGAAGTTCCATTGCATCGGAACTAGTAGTTTCATTGCTCTGAAAACCAAAAATACATTTTGAAATTAGACACTTAATGTTTTTTTTTAATACATTACATCAATGAGGATGCATACCTGTACTAATTGCAGTTCAATAACTTTTTTCTCTCCACATCCATCAGCATGTAGGTGCCATACTTAGCAGAGTGGCCGGGTGAATCACAGCGACCATATCCACCAAGTTCCAAACTTGGTTTCATTAAGGACTTCAGTTGTTTCTGCCAAACATTATTAATTGCTGGAACCAGGTAACACCTTTGAATTAGGTTATAAGTCCTGATGGAAATCGAATTGGTCTGAAGACAAAATAGTTTGTTTACATTATCCATTTTACACAATGTTGAGAAATACATTTAATTAGCAATGTAGATTAAAGTGAATATATTTTACCTTGCCATGGTGAAAGAAACTCAATAGCTTCCTAGGGCTACATCCAGAAAATAGACAGGCTGCCGCAATTCGAAGGTTGCCTTCAGCCATAGTTCCAAGAAGACTTTGAGACCACCACAATTTTTCCGTTTCACAAGATCTGCACAGCATTTGTATGAGAATTGCACTTCCACGTTTAGCTTTGATCCAGACTTTCATGGTGTAGTTACAGATAAGGCATACTGACAGAAGCTTAAATAGCTGCACAGCAGATACCACATAGAGCCTCCCATCAGTCCCAGTCAGTTCTTCACTGAAATTACAAAGTATATAACTTTTGATTATCATCAATAATCGTTTGAATGAATTTTTCTGAGGAGATGCTATTTATGAAAATACCTGTCTGACAGTTCATCCTCAGGATCACTGTCAGATAGATGAATGAAGCTGTTCATCAGGGTTATAGTCTGGGTCATGTTCAGCATAGTCCATATCTTCTTCACTATAGTCTTCTTCATCTTGGATGTTCTTTTCTGGTTGCAAGAAACTTACATTTGCAGAAAAGTCTGCTACTGTTGGTTGTACCAGAATTTTTTGTCTTTTTTCGGTACATCAGCCTGTATCCCTGTGGTTTGTGTTGTTGGTCTTTTTACAATCGAACACTGGCATGCAGCATCACTTACCTAGCAAAATAAAATCAAAAATAACTCCTAATTTTCAAAATTTTATATTTAAGTATAGTGCCCATACATTATATTGGAAATGCAATTTACCATAATCAGCTGTTCTGTTTGTGTTCCTGTGGTGGTGAAATGTGTGGATGTCGCTGGATCATCCATTGCCAAAGCATGTAATATGTCCAATGACTGAGCTGGTTTTTCCATGTTGTCAGCACTTTCACTCTGCTCAAGTTCTTTCATTGTCTAAAAACATCCATACAGATACTATAACATTAATCTACACTAAAACTTATGGTATACAGGAACATGTCGATATTTAAGTTCAAGTAAAAAAAAATTAAAATATCAAGATCACTTCAGATTTAAACATTCATTAAAGAATTACATGATATTAAACTGTGAAAAATGTATGCAATACCAGAATGCAATTTATATGACAGGTATATGTTCAGTAACAAAATAGAAGTAATTTTTGTTAAGGATATTATGGTTAAAAATAAACATGGGACATGATGTAACATTACCTGGAGATTCAGACGCTTCACAAATGCCAAACTCTTCCTCTGTGGTGCTTCCTACTTATCAGCTTCTTTGCTAATGGCTGTGCACAGCTTCATCATTTAATTCAAACTTACTGGCTTGTACTGCATTGCCAGTGCTTGTGAGGGTGAGGGAAACCCAGCTCTGTTGATCCATCCAATCCACTGACTTCTGAGATAAGGATCTCTTGGAAAAGAGTGCCAGTCACCTTATCCTTCTTGGATGAATTTGAGGTACATGCAACAACTTTGCAATACACCACTTCCAAAGCTGATAAACTTGACAACAATGTGAAAACAAACACATGTGGGGCACTGACCTATATGGGCTTTGGCAGAGATGACGTTGCATCATGTGACTGGCCTACATTAGATCTCTGGGAATTTCAGTTATGTGAGCCTCTGAAAGTCTCACATGAAACTTCACTTTTCTTCACTATATGGGGATGGATGTCATTAAAACTGTTCCAGTCAGTTAAAGACACTACTAACTGAAATCATGCAATTTGTAAGTCTTTGCATTGAAGTCGATGGGGGCTAAACTGGCCTTGAACTTAGTGAACTATTCTTATTATTGGCTTCAATGACAGAGCTGTGCATGGTGTTAAGAATATCTGACATTTGCTGCTTTGCCAAACTGGATGTTGCATAAGAATTTAAACTTTCAATATTTTTATGGCCTGAAAGTTGGGCTACATCATTTGGATGGATACCTGCGTGGATAAGAGTGGAGCACATGGTTTTTCACACTGTGATTTGTGAATTTACCCACCAGCTGAGTTTTTGGTCAATTCGTTTCATCATGGTCGACAATTTATCGACACCCAGTGGCATACTTTTGAACAATGGAGTACCCGAGGACTTTTTGTTGTGATTAACTGTTAGAAAGATGGGAAATTCTGGGGACATCATACTTACTGGATGTTTCTTGGCAGAAAGCTTCAATGCTTTGACAGGATTTATCATCATTCAATGCGAAAACTTTGGGCGAAAACTGACATAGGTGAGTACTTGTGCCATTACGTGTCTTAGTAACTCGCTCTTTGAAACTTAGGTGTTTATCATTCCCATTTTCAATACAAATAATGTCACCCCAGAGAAGCTGTCTTGCCTCCTGACAAACCCAAACCCTTTAGTTGTGCTGTACCAAACAAAATTCTGCAGCTGTTCTCTATTTCAAATCCGAAATTGCCTGTCATCCATAGTTTATTTTCTTCATCTGGACCCAGAGCTGAAGCAGTGTTAGGCTTGTTGCCTTTTCCTTCCTTCTTTAATTCTTTCTTCTTGCTTGAGAGCACTTGGTGAGTCAGTTTGAATTTGGGATCTTTCCCAATATCGTAACTGTAGCCCAGTTGTTCAAGTTTTTATTGACAGCAAAATATCAAATTGATGCATGTGTCAGTATGACAAAATAATAAATGGCAAACAAATAGATAATAGAAATAAATGGATCAACAGCTAAAATAATTAAATAAGTAGTGCTATATTATGGCTAATAGTAATCAGCATTACATAGTCTGTTCAAGACTTCTAAGGCACCCGGAACTAAGCAAATTGGTAATAATAGTGTAAAAAGCATCAACAAATAATTGTAGCATAATTCAGGTACAATGACAATAGTAAAGAACTAAGCATAATGTACCGCCAACCGCTCAGATCCAGGAGACATTTAAATTACGATATATGTAGCAATTATATTTTACTGTCTAAAGGGGGTTTCACACATAGCCGGATCAGACGCCGGAGCGTCCCGGAGTAACATTTTATTACCTCCGGGGGGTTCCGGGATCAAAGAGCTGTTAAATGTCAACAAAAAATAAATGTTTGGCGATGTGTACACGATGTCAATACGGTCTCAACAAGGAGCAACACGGAGCTAACACGACTGTCCCGTTTAGAGTGCGGAGTGAACCGGATTTTCACGGTGCCTTTGCGGATATCACCGGTCTTTACACCGTGTTCATTCGTGTGGAACTGTGTTGCTCCTTGTACTCTCCAGCATTAATGGCGGCGAAATATTCATGCCCGGTTGACGCCGGATGTAGCCGGAGATATGCCAGAGTCAATACGGAGATTCCCGGAGATCGGCGGAGTATATTGGGAGTCTATACGGATCTACACAGATCTACACGGATCTACACGGATAAAGTTACTCCGGGAACTCCGGCATAAAAAATTAAACATGTTAATTTTTTCCCGGAGTCCCAAGGTGGTCCCGGAGCACCCTGGACAATGACGGACAATGCCGGACTATCCCGGACATGAACACGATGTCTACACGGCTTTCCCCGGAGTATGCGGGAGTATTCCGGAGTTGTCCTCCGGGACGCTCCGGCGTCTGATCCGGCTATGTGTGAAACCCCCTTTAGTATAATGCTAACTGAAGGAATTTACCAAGGGCAACGTTTAGGTCAATGTTCTTAGTTGTTATTATTTGTGAGAATTGCTTAGTTGGATCGAGAATAATAAAGGCCCTCGACACATTTACAATAAGTTTAAATAGGTATCATTCTTTTTTTACACCTCATTATACAATGAAATTCATCTTTTAATTGGCTCAGATTGCATTTTTTGGTTTGGCATACTATCATTTATCTCAGTGAGCATTAGTATGAGCCTTTAAGAACCAGGATAAAATCGATTGTTTAAGCTGGAATTGTCAAAATCCGTATCTAGAGTTTCTGTGACTTGATAAAGCCTTGTAACTTAGTCTGAGTTTCAAACGTCTGACAGGAAAGTAGAGTGCCTTAAGCAGATGATCAGGCAGTTGATCGGTTGCAAGTGTCTGTGGAGTTGTAACAGTGTGTTTTATCTGTATCATTATCTGTATTATTTATAAATATTTTTGGAATATATTATGTGATTTTGACAACTCTAATATTAACACTGAGTGAGATGTTCTTGACTATTGCCTCAACTCACATGCAGAGTAGGACATCGCAAAGATTTATGAAATCGATTGGGATTTAGTCAAAAGAACAGTTAACGGAATCTCACCCCAAAATGTGCCTCACTTTGCCTAATAAAATGACCAACTCTTAAAACGAAGATTGAAGGATCATCAAATAGCAATATTATATTCAAGACCACATCACTATTAAGACCACCTCGCAAATAACAGGGCCAATAAGTAACTGCACAGCCATTACTTTGCTCTTACATTGTTACTTAGCTTGTCATAACAATCATGTGTCAGGATTATAATTTCTTTATTTTTCCAGGTTAACAGTAGCCTATTCCCTGCCAGTTAAGTTCGAAAATGTTATTTCTGACCGTCATTTATCCGTATGGCCAGGATCATAAATTTAACAATGGTGTTGTTATATTCAGTCAATGATTATGATTATTTTTTATATTATATTATGTATTCTTGGTACTGTTATGCAAGTTATGTTTAATTGGAGAGTGACCTCCCTGTGCAAACATTAGCTGAGAGTGCCTCACTATTTCCATTATGCCAATGGCCCAATTCCATGCTGAGTTGATCTCCCTTATAGGGGCAGGCTAGACCTGATTATTAATATAAACGGATCATGATGAACATGAATATATACTTCCTGTATTCAGACATTGTTCTTGTAAGTACATCTTTATGTTATTCACAATTAAAAAAGCCATATCACATGAGTGTAAAGCATTTATAATGCATTTAGGTGTAGTCAGGTATATATGTTATTCATCCTATAATTAATATTTTATTGGATGTTCATTCATGTCTATTTTCTATTGCTATTCTTGTATTGTTTATTTGTTTTAGATTTACCACACTGACCCTTAATGTTTTTCATGTGTGCCTAAAATAAAGATTGAGCAACATTTTATGCATTGACATTTGTCACAGGGGTCTTAATGCATAACATCACAATGGGGCAAATCGCCAAAATGACTGAAAGATGCCTTGTCAGTCACTCATAGGTCAAAATTAGACATTAAGACTATTAAGGGGGGGGGGGGGGGCACCAGTGCATGTAGCTATTATAGAGCCAGTTCTATACATACCTGTCAATAAATGTGCATCATGATAAATGTCAATTGAATGACCTGTCAGTGGAGCAAAGCTGACATATCTCCACTAAGTGAAAAACCCTGGTCTTAATCATGATTTTTTTTACAGGACCACTGCAATTGCTTGTCACTTATAGGTCAATTTCAATTATACAGTAGTGCAGGGTGTCGGTAATACTGTTACCATGTCAATCATACCCTCCAATAATGAATATTAGTTTAAACGATTGCACTCCCATAGAAATGACCCCTAGTGGAGAATATAGTCAAGGATTAGTTCTACTTTTTCCCACTGGGTGACCACACTTTTACCCAATGCAATGTAATGCAAATGTAAATGTAGTTTATAGTATATTATCACTCAACGTAATCTCCACCAACTTCACAAGTACATCTTATTGGCAGGCCAACCCAGAGTCTTTCTCAACTCCATGGGGAGTATTCAGCCTTTAGCATTGGGTTACACCAGTGCCATATCACCGTGGGTGCCTAATGCCAAGTATTAATTGTACCTGGGTGGGGTGAGACAATGGTTGAATAGGGTCTGCCCAACTCCTAATTGAGGGTTCAAACCCACTACCTTGCAGATAGCAGGCAGATACCTTAACACTAGATCACAGTATCTCATGTATAGATGTATCTGCATCTCAAATTTAAATCCTCAAGGCCCACCTCAATTGTTTATGGAAAGGTCAGGGATACACCCACCCACCTGCAAAGGAAACAGCTTGATACCATCAGCCCATTTTCAACGAAAAAGTACCCAATTCACAAACTGTGATTAAACTATCGCAAACTAATAACAATAATAAAAAAATGTACTCATACAAAAGGCACACATAAATATGTATTTCCAATATGTATACAATATTTACAAGAGTAAATTACAAGCACCAATAATAAGGAAGTTAATGGGGCATTTATTAGTCATCTGGCAGCCATTTTGTATTTGGCCCATAAAAATATTTCCCTAAGAGTGGCAAAGTGGCACCCACCTGCAAGTTGCCTTACTAGAGTTAAGCCACTTCAGATGCTTATATATATTTTTTTTTGCCCCCTAGTATTTTGCAGTTATATATTTGAAGGATAGCTACCCCTCACACTACCATGAAGCCTGTGATCAAAATGAATAAATGTACAATGTAATTATTTTACAAAATACATTGTACCTAGGTTAAGTAATGTGTTCAGCAATGTACCCACTGTGACAACTACCATTAAAGTGAGAGCAGATTTCGCAAAGCACCTTTCTCTGTCTAAAACTTCAGCAGAAAATGTCTGAAATAGTGTAGTGACACTTTTTGGGGTCTTATAGCAATAAATAGGTAGGAACTATGTATCTGAAAGTAAATAAAACTGATAAAAGTCAATTATTTTAAACTATCATGCCTACAGGGAGGAGCATTTTACAATGCTTTCACTTTTTTAACTTGATTTTGGCATTAACACTTCATTATGAGTTCTTACAAAATAATTGGAAGTTTGAAAATGGGTTGTTTTCCCACAATTCAAAGGGAGATCCAGAAATTTCTAGAAAACAGGTTGGGGTTGTGTAAAGATTTGTTTTTAAAAAGGGGTCGCATGAAGAAATACTGAAAAAAGAACATGCAAAGTACACAGTTCAAAATAAGGTGTCCAGTTTACATTAGTGTTTGTCATAAGTCGCATTAAAACTGCATTAAAGATTGAGAAGCTATAAGGTGTCCGTGTGACAACGCCTAAATTGATAATTAGGTGTCTCAACTTAGATTTGGCTCAGATTGTGGACACAAACTTGTGAATTTTTTCTAAAATTACATGCACTGAAGAAAAAAACAAGTGTCCCTAAATTGCAGAGTGTACCAAGATTCCTTCCCAAATATGCTTGAGTTTCAGGATTGCATCATTCTATACATCTTTAATTAAAATTCTGAAATACAGTCTCTTTTTATGCACAGACAAAATATTCACTGTGAAGTGCGAAAATCACTTAGCAGGGCAACAAAGATAGGTATGTAAACTACACATAGTTGCATTTTTTTAAAGATATATTTTTAGCTTAAACCACGGGTTTTTGCCAACATATATGACATTGCTCAGTGATGACAGCACTTATACTTTAACTAATACCAAGGCTACTGACTGCCTTAATTGGCTTCTCATCTCAAGAGCCCCCTATGTCATTTGCAACTGCCAATCAGAATGTAGCTGAATACATTAGGAAATGCCCTGAGCTTGATGGCAATTATTTTGCTAGTTTAGTCAGACTTAAATACAAACAAATTTGCTTAATAGCATATAGGCTGGCTTATGGCATTGAATGTCTAACAGTGAAATTGCATATCAATTAGTTTTTTTTGCATTGATTACACTCAATTCTTAAACAAAGATTACTCAGTTAGGTCACTTCATTGGCTTTAAGCTGACAGCAGACTGTGCTTGAGAGATATTGACCAATCAGGAAGCACCATCATGTGTGTAGATGGTGAAATATGCAAATCTGGCATTAGAGATGAGAATTGAACATTTCCCAGCATACAGGCAAGGAATTCCTTTTATATAAGTGGTAAATACCCATAAATAATTGAAGTAATCATTTAGAATAAGAAGGAAAGTTATTTTTGTGTATAATATAGCCATTTTTTATGTGTTATATGATATTATTGACTGAAACTAGCCCCATCATTGAAGGCAGTTACACAGGGGGAGTAAATGCTGTTCTTGACAAAGTCAGTAGCCTTGGTCTTATAGTATACTAACTTGCTAAGGGCTGTCATGATGGCAAACGCTTGTGCTTAAACTGTACGCTTGTATTTTCGAGATTCAAGGTCTATTTGACACTGACTATATTAACTAAAATGGATAAGGATATAGGCCTACATGTAAATGAAACAAACTATGAATCAATTGTTTCTTCATTAACTGTCTCATAAACTTATTGCACAATGTTTCAGCAATATTATATGAAACACTGCTGCAACCATTAATGAAATAGGACTAAAATCAAAGCAATTGTCACAGTCAATCATTATTGAATACAATACATAAAATGAAACCACTCCAACAAGCTTACAGTTACGTGTCATTTTACATCGTTCATATCCAATTAGACATATAAATAGCAATGATTATTGTACACCCAGCTCTGTGAGTGTTCAACATGCTCTAACCAGGATATCAATGTAGGATGACAGACTATATATTATCATTTCTGGAGCAGGACATGAGCACAATAATATTTTCATAAGCTACTTGCATGCTTTGTCATGTTGACGTATCTCAGCCATGTTATATGAAATAAGGCAAAAAAAAAGACAAAAGAGCAAAAATGCTTTCCCTTAGTTTAGAGATATTGACAGTTACAAAGCTTTAATTGAACAGATTAAGTCTTCAATGATTGTTTAAGTGTGTGTTTTGGGTCACCCCAGCATGAAAATATGCTGCTGTACCATTAATTACACTGAACTCGTAAAAATGTCATGTAGTACTAGAGCAGATTACCCAAACATATCTGCAACATTGCTGAGATATTTTCGTTATGTTTTAACAACATCCCTGCAACATTTCATATGATTTATAAGCTGTAAGTATATATGTGTGCACATTATCTAATTTACCAGATATATAATATATATGCATATATTATTTTTAGACATTTTGACCCTCTTTTCAAAACATGAGGTAGAGGCATACATCAAACTAGGCCCGATATATCAGGATGAAACAATTTATGATATCATGTTAAATCCTGTATATCCTATTTGAAAACATGTCAACCATTCAAAGTTTGATTGCATAAAATTACACAACCAGGATAAAAACAGATTGGTTTCCCTATTGAATCATGAGTATTAATTACCATATTATATAATTGTAAAATAATCAGTTGGGAAATTTATGAGAAATATAGATTTTAAATTTTTGGTTTATCACACCTTGGTTTTTTACATATAGCACATCATATCTCCTATGCTACTAGAGATCAGAATGCTTAATTTTATCATGAACCTTTGTTAACAACCCCTTTGATATTTCTATATAGTATTTTGATGTACAAGTATGCTTAAACTTATTTTGTTTATAAATGCATCATATCTTTAATTCCAGTCTTTACTATGATGTTATTTTGAATTTGTTTGCCATTGGCATGCATTGAACTGAATGGCGGCACAATGGAGGTTTTTTATATAGCCTAGATAACTGATATCCTTTGGCTGTTTGATACAGAGTAAGAGAATGGCCATTTAATTGTTCTTCAACTTCACTCTGAGAACTGTGTGATGGGACTTAACATGTTTTTGCATGAACTCTTAGACATGGTATGTCATAAATATTGTTCATGGCAATGACGATATAAGCAATTTGCAGGTTTTGTAAAAAAATCTTAACAGGTACTGCTGTAAGACTCAGCAAGATTGGGGCCGAAGTGTGCCTGTATAGCAGAACAAATAGCAACACATTTTCACTGGCATAAAAATAATGGTTAGGTCTCATGTTGGATATATAAACAAACCTAATAACTGAATACACAGAAGCTTGTTAATTCATTCTTGTAAAATGTTACACCACAATATTTTATATATAATGTGTAGACACTCCAGTCAGTCATGAAGTTCATGGAGTAGTATCAGGAAACTCACAATTTAATTTATTTACAGTTGTTAACTTGTTATGAAAGAAACTGAAGGGGTGAGACTGACCATAGGTGATGGACTGTTAGGATCAGTAAATAGTAATTAGTAGTTGCTGACTAAAACATTATTAACTACATCATGCAGTATTATTTAAGAGGTGACTTGGTACCAAACTGCTTTGTCACTTCCAATGATTTTCTGAAATGGTGTGTATATTAATGTGAATTAAAACAGTTTTAGGTTCTTCATATTAGGGACAGGGACGACGAAACCCATTAAATATGATGCCAACAGCAAAGTTGATCATTATTATGCACTTCAAGGTTTCAGGAGCTTAGCATATTTTAAACCATGCTTTTCAGAAATATATCACAGTTCTCAAAACAACAAGGGGCTATTGGACAGTTTTTACAGTTGGCCTGCTGTCATTCCAAACTGACAAACTACTTTCAACAGCTATTGCAATGGCAGTATATCAATCATGTAGACCAAACTCCTACATTGTGCCATCATTCAAGCTAGTGCATATCACTAACAAATAAATTCAAAATTGCATAATAGTTAAGACTGAAATTAAAGCCATGATGCATTTATAAAAGAAGTACACAAGTTACTATTTTGCAACACCCTGCTAGACTTAACACATATCTATTTTTAAGTTTTGAAGCGTACTTGTCATGATGTTATGCAGATTCAGATTCAGATTCATTCGTGTTATTTCACATTCATAAAACATATATTTTAAATTTAATTTTGAAAACATTCTGTACATAATGTGTGGAGACCCCACTAAGAAGGTATCCCTTCGCTATCGTGGGGCCACCTACAGGGATTAAAGATTCATAAAATATTTTGTATACCATTTCAAATTAACAAAGCAAAAATATAAACAGTGCCCTTCACAGGGATCAGGCTGGAACCAATTTCAGGTGGGAGAAATATCCCATTACCAAGAATGAGAGTGGGATTTTTCCAGTTGTGATGGGATTTCTGGTCAACCATTAATGGAGTCCTTAATAATTTATGATCCACATGATTGCAATAAAAATGATCAAGCAAACCAATCATTGGTGGATTTTTAAGTTTTTAACTGTCAAAAACATCAACAGACAACCAATAAACAATTTTCTGAGAACTTTATTTATCAACAGTGACTACTTTTTAAGAATAAGTCTCTGTTTTGCTTTCCTCCACTCCATGAGGCATTGCATGAAATCCAGGTCGGACCCCTCAATTTTGACTCTCATCAGCTGATCAGTATGGACAGGGCTGAGCCTGTTTCTGAGAGGAGTTGTTATTTGGTTTTGACTGGAAAAACTTCTCTCACAATCTGCCGTATGAATGGGGTGTGTCAGTGCCAAACTTGCTAACTTGATCAAATTAGGAAACTGCTCCCTGTGATAGGTAACAATCAGTTCCCAAAGCTTGACAGTGGAATGGGTGGGATACGATTGGGTTACCACAACATTTTTCAACAATGGCCATTCCTGCCTTGTCTCATCAGGATGGACAAGTGCATCTGAATGAAACTCCTGGCCTTCAAACACATGTTTCTGCTCCACACCAAACTGTGACACCAGACGTGCAATGGAGTCATCCCCCCATGTTTGAACATCTTCTTTTGTCAGCATTGTGATTGGTCTCATCCCCAAAACACAGAATGCCGAAAGAAGTTCTTGGTCAGGGAATCTGAAAGTAAAAGACAAGCCATTAGAAGCTGGTGGTGTCATAAGAAACCAGCTGTGGTCAAATTTGAACTAAATTCAATCATCATTGACATGAATGTCTATAACACCTCAGCAATGTTATGATATTGTTAATGATAATTCAAATGTCGCAATGTCAATAAATGTTACCAACCTTCTGTTAAGATTATCAATCATGGACTGGACAAAGTCACGGACACATGCTGCAGTGCTGAACTTTGACTTAGGGATTTCATGATTTTCTTTGAAGTACCTTCCATCCACCAGATCTTCCTTCAATTTCTTGGCATAAGTGGTTCCCTCAGGGTCATCCTTCTTAGCTTGCAGATCTCCAAGGCACGCTTCTATTGCTGGCTGAAATATTTTAAAACCTGCATTTAATTTATTTTCACTTAAATTTTGCCATAAACATCCCTTGAAAAGTTTTAATTTAACCAAATTACACAATTGTGAATAAAGCATACCTTAACATTTCCAATATCAATGTCTTTCTTTTGGAATAGGAGGTTCAATGACATGATTGGTTTCAAGATATCCATCAGATGGTATGTCATTGATATGAAGAAGTCATTTCCGATATGGTTTTTCAGCCCAGCAGCAGTTGCATCCTTCTCGCTAGCTGCCATGAGGTAAGACAGTAAGCTGTCAAAGGTCCTGTAGACAGCCTCCACAGAATTGTAGAAACTGAGCCATCTCACTGAATGTATTTCTCTGTACTTGAGCTGAGGGTCTTCCAATACTTTCTGGATGGCTTGAAGTTTGTCTGATCGCGTAGGAGACTTCTTAAAGTGGTAATACAGATTCTCCAAAGCTTTTTGATACTCTTTCATAGAAGGTACAGAGTTGGCTGCTTGTTCAGACACTAAGGCAACTCTGTGTGC
The DNA here is from genome assembly GCA_932294295.1 of Alitta virens. NCBI lineage: Eukaryota > Metazoa > Annelida > Polychaeta > Phyllodocida > Nereididae > Alitta > Alitta virens. The sequence continues at coordinate 10,219 of OW028576.1, read as the reverse complement.
TGAGCAATGGCAGTTCAGTATTTGAGGATTATGTCTGAGAAACTGTCCTGTTAGTCCATTTTTTCGTCCAGTCATGACTGATGCCCCATCAGTTCCAAGTCCAGTCACTTTTCCTGGATCCACATTTCGTTCAGCCAGGTGTTGTTTGATTGCATTAAAGATGCCCTCTCCAGTAGCAGATGTAATCCTAATGTCTGTCAGGAATAAGGTTGAAGGTGTCAGTGTGTCTGGATTAACAATTCTGCAGTTAATCACAAGTTTATGGTGCACCTTTATGTCTGTTGACTCATCAGTCATGACAGTCAGTACTGGGGATTTCTGTATTTTCTCTGTGATATCTTTGTTAATAGTATCAGACATAGCACTCAGAAGGTCAAGAGCTGTATCATATGAACTGTAACTCACTGCTTCATTGACTTTCAAGGATTCAATGTGTGGAGTTCCTACACTTTGAAGAAATTTCATAAGACTGGTATACTTGGATAACGGGATGACTTCTTGACAGAGCCAATAGACTGCCTTCATGGCTATGATGATTGCATTTTCTTCTTTTGTCAGTACTTTCTTGACAGCTGCCTGCATGTTTTTTGCCTCCTTGGGAGCTGCCAAAGCACGTTGGTGCTCACGGTGTGATACATGTCTTAACAGTGTGGATGTCTTAAAATTACAGGTACCAAGTGCCATAGTATTGGTGAATCCCATCTCCTTGCAAATAGTACAGTACATTTTTTTCTTACTTTCATCATAAGTCAACCAATCTCCAAATCGTTTTATCCAACTCTCCTGAAACACAGTTTGATGTTTATGCAGTTGTGTGTCTTCATCCTCATTGGCCTCAGCATGTGATTTTGAGGTGGTTTCATTTTCAATGGGCCTGTCATCATGACTAGTGGACTGTCTGTCATCATGACTAGTGGACTGTCTGTCATCATGACTAGTGGACTGTCTGTCATCACTGACCTTGGTTGGACCTTTATTGTCAGCATGGCCAAAGAAATCAGTGATTTTCTTGCGTGCATTGCCTTCCATTTTTGATTGTGTTCTGCTTGAGCGCACCACGTGGAGTCTCACAAACGAAGTCCGGAATGGCTATATACACGACGGGTCGTGCACGTTCATTGGTTATATACACGACAGCGCCTAGATGTGTCGTGCACATTGATTGGTTATGTGCACGACGAAGATTTTCACACCAGATGGCGTGCTAGTAGGCCTGACAAGTCCATGCTCCTCTGGTGGCAGAAATTTCAGTATGGAAAGTTTTACAATGTAGATACTTTATGACATCTATATAAAACAAAATAATCATTGAAAAAAAATAAAATATAAATTGTATTTAATACCAAGTTTTACTTTTAGATGGGGTGAATATAATAAAATTGAATACATTTGCATATATTGTTAAGATAATATAGATTAAAATGGGAGCATAGGTTCATAATAACATTTATAGGACATATAGGCTGAAATAATAAACTGCAATTATCTCAATGAATTGCAAACTTTACAATTTATGTGTCCCCTCAGTACTGTAACCTGTCTATGATTATAGAAATACAAACCATTTTACAATTCTACTGGTACACTATAGTTTTAGTGGGCTTCTTATGACAATGACAAGTTGACATACAGAATCTGTAGAATCTGAATTTTTGTTTGATCGAAAATAAATCAAGTTTTCAATATATAAAAATACAATTATGATGAATTTGGTTCTGCATTAGAGACTCGTTTTTTTTTTTTTTTTTTTGTGGGTATTTTTTTATCTTTTTTTATGGTACCTTCACAGTTGTTTTAATTTTCTTATTTAATTACTATTTCTGTGGTAAAGATCGAGTCTACACTTATCCATGTCCATATTTACATTTTTCAACTGTATATGCTTAGTATTGCTTACCCTGTTTTATGTGTATATTTTAGCATGTGAAATAAAAGCACGACTATTAGCTAATTTAACACCAGGTGCTAATAGTCGTGCTTTTATTCGCTTGATTGGCTGTGACTAATGGCATATGTATGAAGTAGTGGTTGGGTAATTAATCCTGGTGACTTCAATAAGTTACTTGCTGGCCTCTGCTGATAGAACATCAGTGGTGATGATTATGAAAACTATTGATATATGGTCATGCATATCTAAAGTGGCCTGTGGGCACTGAGGAGCCAAACCAAAGCCCAATGCTAACTTCACATGGTACAATACAAATAAGATATATGCTTTTTATAACATAAACACATATTATAGGTTAAATGTGTGGTAATCCACTTGGATGCCTAGGCCTACATATTATGTGGTGGGGGAGAAGAAAAAAAAATTAGTTATTTATTAGTGAAATTAACACCAAACACCGGCGCTGGCAGGTTCAGCAGGTTCATTGCTGGCTCATAATCTGAGGAATTGGTAGTTGAATACGTAGTTATAAATTTGGTGTTAATTTCACTAATAAACCTGATAAATATTTAATAATAAGTACAAAGTAATACATACTTATTTTTTTAACAGTGTACAATCATTTTATGATGTCATCACCGTTTTATAGCAATTAAATAACACCTAAATTCGATGGAAGATTAAAGAAAATATTTACTTTAATCAACTGCTAATTAATGAAATATAAACCCCATCAATTGAACATAACAGAGGTGGAAATATTCAATTGTGGTGGATTATGGAATTAGGGAATAATAAAAAATAAAAAACTCCTGATTGCCATTAATATAACGGTTTTGTGTTATCGAAATGTGCAATATGATTGGTCACTCTCTTGAATTGTATTGCAATTTATAATATTGCAGTTGTGGAATGACTATGACTATTAGCTTGACTATCTTTATGATGTCTCCTGACCAAACAGTTGTCTGTAGTGAAACTCATTTGATGTAAAAATTGTGTATATTTTGTTTTGTGAATCAATGAGCAGGAAGAGTTAACAATTAGCCAACTGTTCAAAAGAATTCTGCTGGAGATTTATCATTTATCTATAGGCCTATGTATTTTATTCTGTTCATAATAGTTCATATACATCCAATGAAAATATTTAGAATCGGGCATTTCGGTTTTCATTCTATGAATGCCAGTCAAAACGTCTGAAAACCGAAACGTCCGAGGTCTATAACGTCCGAAAAAGTGCCGAAACGTCCGAAAACTTAAACGCCCGATTCCCTAAACATCCGAAAAATGTCCGAAAATGTCATATTTATTATTATTTTTTAATTTGCACATTTACTATTATTAACCGAATTAAATATGCTTAATAATAACAAAGAATTATTATCTTGTTAAGAATTTCTTGCAAACCCATGGAAAAGCTCCACATCTGTGTACCAAGGAGTCGTTCATATTTTAGATACACCTTGAAATAAATAATTATTATTTACAATAGCATATAATTTGTGTTTATGTTAAAAAGGATATAATTTGTGTTTATGTTATAAAAAGTTTTTAAAAATATTTATCTATGTTGCATATCTTAAATTATTACATATAGAGTATACAATTGGATGAACTCTCAAGGTATACATTAACCCTGCTAGGAACACGTTGAAATAAGAATCAAGTGATTAAACTCACAACTTACATTAGCCATCAAGAGTGTCTAGTGTCACATTGTTTGCTTAATTATAAATATTAACCCTATAGGTGGTCTAAAAACTAACAGCTTAACAAATTAGGCTACATAAATAACCTGAGTTAAACATATGGCAGAATAATAACGAAAGAAACACAAAACGAATGTATATGCATATTCTTGTTTAAACGTATGTATGTGGCTGAGCAAAGAATTTACGACTGTAGGTGGCGCTGACCAACAAGCGCCCTCTAGTGTACGAAAACGCGATTTTGGCGCGAAGTTGACCACATGGCTATTAAAGCCAGCAACTTGCTACCCTAATCACATCACATGTGACTTGCTTGTGACGATCTTGTGTATTACCTACACGGTTATTAATGAGAATGTCGGACCTACGGAAAAGTGCTGCCTTCCAAACTCTGGAGGACTTGGAAAAGGCTTTGCAAGAATATTCGGAAGCAAACAATGTTCAGCTTGTCAAACGTAAGTACTTTAACTAGAAATATATTGTATGACAATTTTAAGATGAAGCCTTTAGCAAGTGTAGATTGCATGTCACTAGTTTACTTAGGACGTATATTTTGGTCAATCTAGACAATTTGTTTTTTAATGTGCTGGCACTGCATGTGCACAGTCTAAAATAATTTCCTATGATAGTAGACTCTAGGTAAGAGTTTTAATTGGAGAAATACTTGTATTGCCATTGTTTGGCTGTACCTATCGGACAGGTACTCGTACATAACATAGGTATAAAAAATAAATTGATAAATATTTCCTGCAAGCTCATAGGCCTCTGTCCTATTATCCTCTAGATATTATGACACGATATGAATTTTAGCTAGCCATGTAAGTTACAATGTGATAGGATATAGTATTGATAGGTGGAGAAGTGTGGTCAACGATTTCTTATGTAGGCCTAGGCATATAAGACAAACTAGAATATGAATAATAAATCGAAAGAGGTTTTATATATCATGTATTTATTTTGTGATGTACTATACGGCTGGTAATTATGTTACTTGTTTATATAGCGTTAAAATATTTCAACGTATTTGACTTTAAAAAATCGGCCTATTTGAGCAATTTATTATTTGATCCTTAAGCAAAATCATGTAGAAGTCGGGGAGTAGAGTCAAAACGGCCAACGACCATAACGGCCACTCCCCATAACGGCCAACTCTAGCTCTATATATATATAAATTGCATCAATGATACAGTGATTCTGGGTAAAATTAATCAAGGATGACGATTCAAGGGATTTTTTAGGTCAAGTGGAGTTTGTCTCATATTGTGATAAAAATTATCTTAATCTCAATGTAAAGAAGACAAAAGAAATGGTTATTGACTTTTGGAGCAGAAGCATTGATTGTGACTGAGTTATGATAAATGCTGAGCATGTTGAAAGGGTTCATGATTACTAATACTTAGGAATTATAATTGATGATAAATTGTCTGGCTCAGCAAATACAACTTTCAAAACAAATGATATGAGACAAGTGGATAAGATTATGAATGATGAGCAGCACCCTTTATTTAATTATTATATATATACATTGTTAAGAGATGTAAGAAGGTTAGCCCTAACAGTACAACAAATAGGTATAAGAAATCTTTTTTATGCAGTAGCATTAGAGTCTATAATCATGTTATGCCCAATTAATTTATCTTATCTTAATTGATTACATCAGCAGTGTAGTGGTTTTAAGTTGCAATAGCTGATTTATGTAACTAACATATGTAATAGTAATCAGCCGTGACCGTTCTGTCAATTGCTATTAGCATTTTGAATGATGAAAAGAATGGGGTAAATCATGCTTTTTCATCATTGATCACAAGCATGAATTGAAACTGATTCCTGTTTATTATGCATTTTATTGAGTTGGCCGTCCTGGTAATTGGATGGAACATGCAATATCAATTTTAATTCCAGTTGGATTATTTTTAGAAACAACAACAACAACGAAATATTAATAATTTATATAAAATGAAATATATATCTAAAATTAATACTCTAAACTTCCTAGAAAATATAAACAGGTTTAGAAGAAGATAGATGAATGAGAAAGCATTTAAAGCTGCAAATAGTACAATTGGCCGTTTTGGTAGGTGGCCGTTTTATCCTTTGGCCGTCTTGGTATGGTGGCCCGTTTTGGCGATTGGCCATCCTGGTATGTTGGCCGTTTTATATTTGGCCGTTTTGACCAGACCCCGAAGTCGGCACATTTGAGCATGTAGGCCTAGAGCTTTAAATGGAACAAGTCATCATCTCCTACTGGCAAATGTCAATCCGATCTTAAAGTAATTATAAGTGTCTAAATATACTATAAAAATAGGAATGCTTATGTTTTAAAAGTCTCAACAGGACAGTGCATATTTCAATGATTAGGAGAGCATAATTAGCTGAAATAATAATGCAAGTTACATTGCAATTGCACTTAACAATATAAAGTTTAATACGTTTTTCTATACTTTGTGGTTTTCAAGAAAAAAAAAGGTTGTTTGAAAGATAGGAAACTTGTGCAGTGAGGAGTTTTTATGGTTTACGAAATTGGGCTTTGACTTTTGGTAACGAGTGGACATTTAATTTTTGGTATTATACTATAACAACTGCAAGTACTCTAGTGTGTGGTAACCAGAACATAGACAAAACAAGAATATTATTCAGTAGAGGTTTGGATGTGGGATTGTGGATTATCAGGATGCTTTCGTAGTTCATTCTAAAACCAGATGTCCATGCACATACTTGTGGCTTTAACTGAGTTCCATCCTTGTAATATGCCTATTTCCTTTGGTCATAATTATGATAATCCATTCGCCCATTCCCCAATGACTGAGAGTTAAGTATAAATTACTTCTGGAATTTCTGCTAGGTACTTTAAAAACAAACATAGTAGATAGCAAATTTCCTTCTGTAAATTCCCTTGTACATTTTACACCTTGAGGACTATGGCAGTTAATACACACAAATTTACAATGTTGTTAAATAATTTATTAGCCATGGTACCCATATAATATTAAGCACAATATTGTCAATATAAGATTATGTAGTTTGAAAAAATTCGTCAAAATGTTTTCTATCATATTAAACCGAAGTTAAGAAACTAAAAATAATAAATTCCACATTTTATATAGTAACCAAATTTAAATTTAATTTTTAAAGGCAGTAAATTTTCAAAGTTAATCTACATATTGATTATAATTGTTTTTGACGTGTCTGATAGTTATTTAAACTATAGGATTAGTGTAGAGATCTCACGTGACCTCATCTATTGCAATTGTTACAGTCATGCATGGTTGAACAATGCTAACACTTGACCTGTTATTAGATTTCTGGTCATTGCTAAAACATGGTTTTATTCCAAAATTAAATATCCCTAAGATGACCTTTATTATTATGAAGTGTCCATGAAAAGTAAAAGTCGATAATTTGCTGCATTAATTGCAGTTGACAGAGGGCAAATAATTTTTTTCTTCAAATATTTGTGTTTTATTTCTTCATAAATACCTTATATACAAAGAGTAGGCATTAAGATATGACAGTTTAAAGCATGCATAATTTTATAGTAATGTCAAAGTAAACATACAGTACCAGGGTTTAGGGAATGTAGCAAACAACACAATTTTGAGCAGTTGTTCCATATTTTACATTATTAGGAATAGGAATAAAATGAGTGTTTAATTAAAGTTTTGAAAGTGAAGGTACCCTGATGAAGACATTTCAAAGGCTATATTTCGTGGGTGTAGGATATTAGACCTACAATATATTTATTTCCATATATTATCCGTCACTATATAAAATTATATATATGTCTCATATCAAGATATAACTATAAAGTTACACACTTTTCCGACGTACTACATACAAACAGTTTAAAATATATATATGGCTTTTATTGACATTGTTTACTAAAGCTACACAGGTCTACAGAAGTATGATATACAGGTTCTCATTATTTGAAACATAATATACAAATAGTATATAGCAAAAAATTTAAGGTCCCAGTTGCCGTATTTATATGCTCATAGTAAGATATACATAAAATAATATAGTGGTTGAAACATAGAGGTTTGGGATAATATGAATTTTACACATTTTCCCCATCGTATTTGTCTGATATACAAAGAATATTGTAATGAAGTTACACAATTGTGTGTAAAACAAACATGTAGACACTTTAATTCTTCCAAATTCTGTGCAGATCATCGTAAAGTATCATGGTGTGGGAAATGTAGCAAACAATAACATTTTGAGAAATTATTTCATGTTGTCTAATTTTATGAAAATGAGGTTTGGAAAGTGCAAGTTCTATAATCATCATGTAAGTAGGTAAAATATAAGTTGAGGGATAGTGAGCTGTGGTAAAATTAGATGAATATTTAACATTTGTCCCTCATTGCTGTAACTCCACATTATTTATGGCCATGAAACCCCCACAATGCTTATATAGCACAACTAAAATATTTTATCAATATAATGAAAGAGTTTTAAGCAAGTACGTGTAGTAATGTCAGGTTGAAATTGTCATTTATCTATGACGGAAAGATGACACTTGAATTTATGTTTCAGTCAAAAGGTGGGGGAAGTTATTGTATATAGGTTATTTCCCACTAAAGGTCCATAAACTTTGTGTTTTAATATTGTTAATGTGGTATAAGGATGGACAGACCAAAGTTAAGATAAAAAAAAAATACAAGAAAGGTTTGCAGACTGATATTTTGGTCCTTTTTTGCTGTCAGCAAAAATGGCATGTCCCACACCCTACACAATCAATGTCCCTCCGGTTACATGGTATTAAAATGCCGCTAGATGATAAACAGAAATTGTTAGGTTTGTGCATTTTTCTAGAGACGAAAGCACTTTTATGGGGGACCTTAGCATGTCTGCTTATCTTACACATTTCCTATAATATTTTTCAATATTTAAAGAAAAGAGTTTGTATTGGCAGGAGGTGACTTTCATGTGCTTCATTCCTGTTACCAAGTTTATAAGGAAACTATTAATCACAGAAAATTGCTTCACAACAATTCTGAAAGTATTCCTTTATTACAAAATGGAATGGAAACTTCGGTAATATTACCTGCATTTCCCTTTCAGATGTTTCACAGAGCTTCACAAATCAATCCTGTTACTGTCCTTCCCTGTTACCGTAATAGCGGACATAACAAGTCACATGACCAAACTATTAAAATATTAAAAAATATTTTTGCTGTCATGTTTTAACAGTGTGGAAATCTATAATATTTAGGGATTTTTGAATGATTGAAAATTTCATTTCATTACACTTGAAATGCACAGTTTCATATAGGTTATTCTGGAAAGTATCCCATATACAGAATCACAATTATTATCTGCAAATTTACGGCCTTATCTGCAGTAGAATACATGTAATATACATAATATATTAGATTTTGACATTATTTATATACAAATGATATATAACACCAGAAATTCATTGCACCCAAATAATAGAAAAAATAATTAGTATCCTCTTTGTTATGGAATAATTTAATGGATTAAGTAGTAATGTAAAAACCGGACACTGATTTAGATATTACGTCAGGAATGAAGTTGACAATATTTTCTAACCTATGGAATTAGTCTCCAATGCCAAACAAATATCAGGTTCCAACATCTTAATGATGTAAATGTGATGTAAAAACTGACATTAAAGACTTGCTAAATTGAATTCATACAAAAAAAAATATGTTGTGTCTTTTGCTTGCTGTGATATCAATGACTTAGTTTTTGTTGAGAGTAGAACATTTTCATGATTAAAAAAAATAATTATTCAAATATTTTCTCATTTACAGGTAACACACGAACAGTAGCCAGTGCAAACAAAGCAGTTAAACCTGGGCAACCATTATACCCTGAAAGACATCAATACAGCAGTATTCATTATGGCTGCAAACATTCGGGCAACATCCGAACTACAGGATCAGGAATCAGACAAATTCAAAGGTAAACTATTTGTCCTGCTTTTTCTTCAGTAACAAAACATAGGTTGTCATTTTATTTGCCCTTTCATCCACCGATATTATCCTTTCAGACTAACTTGACAATATCCTATGTAACTGAATAATATGAATTCATGATAAATATTGTATTAGCTTAAGCTTAAGTCAACCAGAATGGTATCTTTGTGTAATAGTACCATAAATTTATATCAATATTCATATTAGTATAGTAGCTGGGTGGCCTCATCAATTGCCCTGGTCTTTACCCTATATATTATTTTCTTATAATATCATAAAGTTATTTGATGTACTGTGCAATAAAAATGTATCATGAGAATGATCGTGTAGCTGTCACGTTTCATATAATTTATATTTTACATTGCACCCATTTCATGTACAGTTTGGGAGACTGTTTGCAAACTCTAATTTGTGTGTTTCAATTTCAGATCATATAAAACTGGGTGTCCAATGATCATCAAGGTCCGCAGCGACAGACCAAGTGGAACACTGATCATAGACGATTTTGTGAACGATCACAACCATGAAGTTTCTGGTGCAATATATGGAACTTATCCCGAGGTTTGTTGATATATAGTTCTAACATTTGTTGATAGATGTTAATAATTACTGGAGGTCAGTCTACCTTCTATATGATAGTCGACTGGTGGATTATTCATCATTCCAAAAGTAAA